>JACEGR010000616.1:0-240497 GCA_014170235.1 Listronotus bonariensis
AAGTACCTGATAGGAGACCTGAAAGATGTAGCTGATTTGGATGGCCATATTTCCAAAACTAATAAAGTTAGATTTACCTAATGTGCTATACAGCTCTTTGCAAGATTTTTTAATGGTAATATAATATACCTACAGGATGCCACATTAAAAAAAAATCCACTCTATATATTATCACCAGTATCACCGTTAAAAAATCTTTAAAAGAGCCTTTAGAAAAAACCACATTATGTGCGTCTAACTGTATTAGTTTTGGAAATATGGCCATACAAATCAGCCCCACCTTTCAGTTCGTCTGGCAGAAACGTGCTCATCGAAAACGCCTGTCAATTTTTCTTTAGATCTTAATATGAATGAACTAAATTCTAGAAAAATTTCAAGCTTACAGCTCCAAGTTTTTTTTTAACTTTCAAAAATATACAGGCTGATGTGCAGGGCTGATGACTGGGACTATACTATAATTTTTTTTTTTATATTTGTCTGAATGTAGTAGATAATTAAGACTTTATGTAGAATATGATTTTAGGGGGAGGGGAACAACAACCATATAGGTACCACCGTGCCAAAAAAATCGGTTGTCTGCAAAGATGGTTTACTGATGATAGTTGAACGTAACAACGTCGAAAGAATCATTACCTTTATTGCCGCAATTATAGTTGCTATAAACAATTGACACCACATTCACTTTTCACTGCACGCTCACTCAAGTAAGAGAGAAACAGATGTCGAACGACGCGGAGATTGTGCTGCTACGTCGCTCGTTCCGCGCTCTTGCTTGTACTTCAAGACTTAAATGGTTTATTAATTAGTTATGTTTTTTGGTGCGTGCAGCCGGGTCCATCAAATTATAAGACATTGTCACGTCAAAAACTGGGACAATAACATCCAAGTGCGGAAGTGTCTCCTGATCTACAAGAAATCGCATTTCCAACATTTAAAAATTTGTTTGACGTGGCTATTAGAAAATTAAATTGCTTTGACAATATCAAAACACAATATTCTAATAGATTAAAAGAAATTTTTTGTTTGGTACGATGGTACATAAGACAAAAATGTCTTATTTTTCCATTATTTATCCGAATACAACATTGTTTTTAGAAATTCAAAAAAATATTACTTGCTGAGCTGGTTTATGACAGCTGAAGAGTAAAAAAATTTTTCTTCGATTTTTATGAAAATTTGGTCAAGGGGATTTTATACTGCGCTGATTCGATTTCGTTAATCCAAATTGTGGACAACTTTTTTTAAACCTAGCTTATATTTCGAAAAACTTTTTTCTGGATAATTACATCAGGATTGTATTGTAGTGTTTTTTGGAACAATATAGTGTTCTCACTCACATTCATGCGTATAAATAATGCCCTCACTCTCGCCCCTTACAGGGAAAGTTTAATGGCATCTGGGGGACGAATGGCCCTTCGATTGGTCTGATCGCATACAAAAGGTCCTAAAATTGTACCTAAAATAACAGATATAAAATTTAGGGTTGCTACTATAACGTATTTTACTCAATTTTTCAATAACATTTAAGACGTCTGGTAGAAGTAATGGCCCACGGACTGTGTCTGGCAATAGTAAATTTTAATTCTACATAATATTCTCAAGAACATATTTCAAAACGGACTTTGCTGTACCTCGCACTACCTGAGAAACGGCCCCGCTTTCAAGGTAGTGGGTACGCATACCTTTAAACAACACATATATACAAATATATACTAATAATCCTCAAAATTTCAGCTTTGCTAAAATGACGTAGGTCTGGGAGCTCTGGGATCTTACTCTAAATGTCAAACTCGAGACTGTCCAGTAAACTATTTACCACATTTTTGAGACACGTGGGCTTAGATAATATCAATTAAGTGGCCACGGCTAAAGATAATGCCCATTTGGGCAAAGTTTACGAAATATAAATATATGGGTTGGGACACTCATCACAGCGGTCGCATCAAAGAGATCGGAGTCTAGCTGCCTTCAGCTGCCCGATAAGAAACAATACGAGTAGTCGTCTATACACAGTGTACCAAGTTAGCGTTGCAAAGGTTATATTATATTATATTGTGCACGTAAAATATTGTTCTGTTGATGGTTGTGTTACACAGCAGGGTGGTAAGCTATATTGCGGATGCAGCCCTTAGATGGTACGAGTTTAAAGGTCCGCCAACGAGTGTCCCAACTTATATTTTTATATTCCGTAAACTTTGATTTGGGCTAGTTTCATAGCTTTTCCATAAATATTCTTAAAACTTGTGACCCTAAATTTTTTACATTTTGTCGGAAGTTCTTTACGGCCACCAAAGTCTGGTGATCATAAAAGGTGTTTTTTTATTTGTTATACAGAGTGTGCAAGAATAAGTAGGCAATCTCTTGGATTTATATAGCACACATGAAAATAATGTGACAAGTGGAAATTCATTAAGATCATGTAAATGTGGTATTAATCTACCAATACACGAACAAAAATACATGTAATAAAATCAGTAGACAACACCACGCCTAAAATCTTTAATGGCTTTTAAAGGTAATCGGAAAATATAACTAATAACGTTAGATTAGGTTTCATTATTTTTCGGCGGTTTTTAATTAATAATAATTTTTGGAGTTTTTCATACACGTAGATATAAAAACCGCCGGCCTGCGGTTTCCTACTTATAATTGAACAGAACCGCCGGCGGTCGTTTAGCCAGTGCCTTAAATAAACACTGTAAAATCTTCCTAATAGCGTTATAGTTCTAGCAAGGTCCAAAGTAATTGCACTTCGAAGTAGTTACTGTTAATGCAAGTACATGCCATTGTTCTGGCTGTGGTCCAGATTGGTTTTATTACGATTCGGTGTGGTTTCGGGAAGATGCAGGCTCGTGTTGATAAGTTTCGGGTTAACACTGGCCGAGCTAAGGCGTTGATTTTCAATTTTAGGTCGAGCTGACTAAAGCTAATAGATTTAACGAGCTATACAGGGGTATCCGACGTAGAAGTAACAGCGTTATTTATGGTAACATGATCTTTGGTTTAACCCTTAAGTACTATACCGCTACTCAATGCGATTTTTTATTATAGCTATTTATGTATCAAGGGCGTTACTAGGACTATAATGCCCTGAAGGTCGAAATAGCCCGAAGGCCTCTGGCCCGAGGGCTAGATTTCGACCTGATGGGCATTATAGTCCAGTAAAGCCCGTGGTAAAAATAAAAATAATTTTGAAGACTAAAGAAAAACAAAAAAAAAAGGTTCTCCACCCGAAAAATAACACTGCATGACATTTTCCTGTCCCTAAATTCGTGAACCTTTTTTCTGTTTTTAGGTGCAGAAAAATTACGTAATATTACTGGGATGTTATAATCCTTATTTTTGATATATCATATCGGCATTTCTTTTTCATATACGAAAATTTCCCAGAAAATCCAGAAGTGGTCAGTGATAAGCATTGTGAATAACGTTTTCATCGGTATCTTTTAGCCCTGAAAAAAAATATAAATGCAATTGAAATTTATTGGAAAATTACTAAGGTGGTGGTTTAAAACTAATTTTTTTGCCAAGTACTCTAAAAATCTTTCTTTTGATAGAAAAAAACACTGGATTTTTTTCAATTCAAAACAACACGGGCCAGTAGAGGATCTAACCTATTTTTGAGGTTTAATCAATGACTTTACCTAAACTAAGAGGCATGTATTGTTTTAACCAGAAAAAAAAAAGATATTTTTCAGTAGTTTTTCATCAATAGGAAGCTCTTTTGGGAGCGTTGCAAAAAATAAATTTTATGACCACTATAAGGATTACTGGTGTACACCAAGGGATATTTTGTCTGCACGAAATACTGTTATCTATATTATTTTAAAAAACAAGTATTATAGTAAAACCTGATCTGTCATAAAAACAGAAGATGCCATAACGAAGCCCTCATAGCTATCTTAGTTTTTGAGCTACAGAGCGATTTTGAAAATTTTGCATTTTGAGGTACCCCTTATATCTAAGTTAGCTAATAATTTATGAAAAACGAAAAAACAGATCCTTATACACCTTTTTACGTAGAATGCAGTGGCGTAGTCAGAATTTTTCCAAATATTATTGTTTTGAAAATAATGACCAATGCTTTTTTTTAATGGAACATATATTAACGTATATTTCTTTTTTAATCGGATTGTCTTTTACAAGCTTTTTAAAAATATATATCACTGTAGGTTTTATTTTTATAAACAACGACAAAACTCCCAATTTTCATAATTCACATCCAAAATCCTTCAGTAGGCCATGCAAACAAATCAGTTAATAGTTTTTTTCTTCACTTGATTATTGTAGTGGTGCTTGCGTTACGAATTTTTCCTACTCACGCATTTTAGTTTTCAAAGCGCCATCTTTTCCACACTAGTGCGGAAAAGTACTTCTCGGCACTACTTTTGCGCACTAGTGCGGAAAACTGCAAAAATTTTAAACCAAATATTAGGGAGTCGCAATGAAGGATTTTCATGCACTGAATATTTAAAAAAAAAATGCTTTTGGTATGGTAGGATATTAGGTAGCATTGTGTTAAAATAAAAAAATAGTTCTTATGTTTTCCTTACGCTCGTAGAAAAAGTAGCGTTCCTAAGACGTGCCGAAAGTGCTTTTTCGCACTTGACTGTCTCGACTGAACTCCGCTACGCGTCGTTCGGTCAACTGCAGTCGCATCGGGAAAAATGGCACTTTCAGCACTAGTTAGGAAATATACTATGAAAAGTAGATTTTGCTATTTCACTTGATTATGTTTTTTCTTTTATTTTATAAACCTAGGTATCTGCCTGTCTAGGTCACTATCTTGGGAAAAATTATTATAAATGTGGAAATACTTGTAATTAAATAATTTTCTTCATTTATTTTTAGCATAATATATTTTATTCATAATTCAATAAACTTGCAAAACCCTGGTTTAAATTAAAAAAAGTGTTGCGTTGATTGGAAATTTAAATAAATATAATAGAATAATAGGTGTTTTTTAAATAAAAAATAATTAAAAATTAATAATATTATTTAATAAAAATCACTAACCTAATTTTTTTCCTAAGAAACTGCTACCTTTCTAGATTCATTTACCAAAAGAAAAACCATAATTTAGTTTTATGGCAAAATCCAGTTTTGAAAGTCGTGACGTAAGCACCACTACAATAATCAAATCAATAAAAAAGTGGTAACTGATTTTTTTTCATGGACCACTGCAGAATTTTGGATGTAAATTATAAAAATTGGTATTTTTGTACTTGTTTATGAAAATAAACTCACTCTGTTATATACTTTTAAAAAGCCTAAAAAAACAAATAAAAAAAACATTGGTCAATATTTTTAAAACAATAATATTTTGAAAAACTCTTACTTTGTCACTGCACTCTACGTAAATAGTTTTAAAATCAGAACTTAACAGTGATGTGTGGTAGCATATAGTAAAAAAATAATTTAATATGAAAGAAGATATTCTATTCTTTTATATTATACTATTTTTTTACTATGTACTACCACACATCACTGTAAAATTTTGTTTTAAAAAATGCTTGTCTAAAATTTTTACAAATAAAGTTACGCACTTTGCGAATTACACTGACTATAGGATTTGTTTGTTTTCACCTTTTAATATGTTATTAGACAACTAAGATAATAGGGGTACGTAAAAATGCAAAAGTTTTTAAATCGCCCTGTAGCTCAGTAACTAAAAGAGCTATGACCGCTTTGTTTATGGCCTCTTTTGTTTTACAAAAAAGTAGCTCACGTTCGCGAGAACCGCAAGGTTCTATCTTTAATAATAACTGAGATATCCCTCATTTGCAACCAAAATGAGACACCTATACTCTATAATAGCTATTTACGTTACTAGACCGGAAAATGGTATTTTACGGGTCGACGAAAAACATTTACAGGGCGAGCCGTAGGCGAGTCCTGTAGTTTTGAGGAGACCCGTAAAATTATTTCCGGTCGAGTATCGTACATAATTTTTTTTAATTGACCGGAAAAAACTGTGTAAATTTTTAGTGTTATATTTAAACGACAATAAGGCAAGGCTGCTTCAATTATTTCATCTGGATTTTCCATGTCTGACTCCATTTTGGCAAAATGATGCTTTCTTTACTTTACAATATCTTGAACTGTCAAATAGTAACAATTGAACTCTGACAATTTTTGTCATGGCTAACAGGATTTTTTGATATCAGGGACCGGAAAGTAAATGAGAGACCGGAAAGTAAACTAGGGACCGGAAAGTAAATTAGTCCTGTAAAATAGCATTTTTCCGCTTAAAAATTGAGTGGAAAATTCAATTTTCCGGTCAATTAAAAAAAAAATTACTTAATATCTTTCTTACGATGTAATCAATATTACTTTTTTTAAATTAGAAAAGTAATAATAACATACATCCACTAAACTCATTAAGGGTCATCACTTCGTTATATCCACGTGTAAGTGATAAAGTCTAATTGTTCTATTAGGTTAGCCTGCTTAGTTTCTGCTAAGATGTAAGAGGTACCTAAAAATTTAAAATTTTTCAAAATAATCATGTAACCTGAGATACCCTGCTGTTGCAACCAAAAATGAGACACCCTGTACTTTACAAATAAAATTACTTAACCTCTTCCCTCACGATGTAATCAATGTCACTTTCCTATATCAGTAAAGTAATAATAACATACATCCACTGAACTCATTAAGGGTCATCCACTCTGTTGTATCCACGTGTAAGTGGTAAGTCTAATTAGGTCAGCCTGTTTAGTTTTTGCTGAGATATAAGAGATACCTAAAAATGCAAAATTTCTAAAATAAACCTGTACCTCAGAAACTAAGAGGGTTATGACGGCTTTGTTTATGGCATCTTTTGTTTTGCAGAAAAAGTTGCTCAGGTTCGCAAAAACCGCAAGGTTCTATCTTTAATAATAACTGAGATACCCCTCATTTGCAACCAAAATGAGACACCGTGTACTCTACAAATAAAATTACTTAATATCTTTCTCACGATGTAATCAATGTCACTTTCCTATATCAGTAAAGTATTAATATCATACATCCACCAAACTCATTAAGGGTCATTACTCCGTTGTATCCACGTTTATGTGATAAGTTTAATTGTATAATTAGGTCAACCTGCTTAGTTTTTGCTGAGATATAAAAGGTACCTGAAAATGCAAAATTTCTGAAATCCACCTGTACCTTAGAAACTAAGATGGCTATGACGGATTTGTTTATGGCCTCTTTTGTTTTACAAAAAGTAGCTCAGGTTCGCAAAAACCGCAAGGTTCTATTTTTAATAATAACTGAGATACCCCTCATTTGCAACCAAAATGAGACACCCTGTACTCTACAAATAAAGTTACTTAATATCTTTCTCATGATGTAATTAATGTCACTTTCCTATATCAGCAAAGTATTAATATCACACATCCACTAAACTCATTAAGGATCATTACTCCGTTGTATCCACGTGTAAGTGATAAGTTTAATTGTCTAATTAGGTCAGCCTGCTTAGTTCCTGCTTGCTTTCCGCCTCTGCACTCAAACAATGAACCGTGTTAGATGATGAAGTGGCCCCTCGGCCACGAATACGATAAGATGCTACTGCTTTAAAAGGAAACTGATATTAATATAAAGTTAATATTGAGCCTGGATAAAATTTGGGAGAGAGATATGGATAATATTAATGAAGAGCCCATCGTTTTAAGAATTTCATATATTTTAATTTGTTTTGTTGGCCGGTCATCTCGATGTTTATGGATTTTAATAGTACATGGTGATAAACGTCATATAAGTGATCGTCTTTGGCTTCAGTAGATATACCAGGCAGAAATACAGGGTGTTTGGAAATTACGCCTCAGGATTTCTGTGGACGATTCTTTACGAAAAATTAATGCACCAAACTTCTATACAATTTTTTCGAAAACTGAAAATTAACGGAGATACAGGATGGAAAAAGGTTTTTTGCGGAAACGGTTCATTTTAAGTTAATGCAAGATGAGAAACTTTTAAAAATAATTTTGATACTCTTTATTATTTAATATCCAAATTTATAAAAACATTAAAACAATAATTAATAGTTTAAAAAACTAAAAACACGCTTTATATGCAACCGAACTAAAAATTAGAAAATAATTTTTCATTAAAAAATATTGTCATTTCATAGTAAAAAGCGTGGGGTGCATTTTACTATTTTTTCATAACTTTTCCATCATAGATATTGGCAAATATAATAATTATAACATTTAATATATTAAGCACCCCACGCTTTTTACTATGAAATGACAATATTTTTTTTAATGAAAAATTATTTTCTAATTTTTAGTTCGGTTGCATATAAAAGCGTGTTTTTTAGTTTTTTTAAACTATTAATTATTTTTCATTTTTAGTTTTTGCTACTCTTGACAAAATGGCGAAAAAATTTTTAGTGAAGTGAAGAGTAGCAAAGTTTGGAATGTTGCCAACAGATGGCAACCCACTAAAAATTTCTTCTCCATTGAGTAGCAAAGTTTGAAATGTTGCCAACAGATGGCAACCCAGGCAAAGTTTGGAATGTTGCCAACAGATGGCAACCCACTAAAAAATTTCTTCTCCATTGAGTAGCAAAGTTTGAAATGTTGCCAACAGATGGCAAACCAGGTGTTGTTTTTATAATATAATGGAATTTTTTTTTCCTGGCGATCAAAAACAAGATAACGGGATACTGTTTGCAGATTATTGCATTGTCTTGGGTCATTAATAAGTGTGCAAAGTTTCAAAGAAATCGAATAGCTGGAAGTTGGTTAAAATTAGGCTCAAAGATTCCGTTACATAGATAGCCAGATGGATAGTTACAACCCAAGTTAATAAAAGGTTTAATTCACAGACTTGTCACTTTCCCATTAAGTCAATCAAATTTTAACAAAGAACTCTGCATTATTAAACAAATAGCAAGAAACAACGGATATAAAGAATCACTTATTGATAAATTGTTAACAAAGAAAAAACAAAAGTTAATTGCTAAAGAGTTTTATAGTATTACAGAACCTAAAAACAATAATTTTAAGTTTATCAATTATATACCAAACATCAGCAATAATGTATCCAATAGGCTAGATAAGTTAGGCTGTAAAACTGTGTCTGTAAATAAGAGTAACCTAGGTAGATTATTAGTTAACAATAAAGACAAAACAGAAAAATTAGATATGTCAGGGGTTTATAAAGTTAATTGCGCAGACTGTAATGCGGAATATATTGGTCAAAGTGGAAGGAGCATAAAAACAGAATAAAAGAACACAAAACATCAATTTTAAATGGTTCAAAAACACAGGCATTTCAACACATTGTATAGAACAAAACCACTTTATAGATCTTAATAATGTTAAACTACTCCATAGAGAAGATATGTTCTGTAGTTTGGCGGATTCATTTAATGGATGGTACTTCTGGGTACACGCCAAAATTAAATTAAAAATACTAAAAACCAAAAAATTTAAACAAGTAAAAGATAATTAAAAAATCTTGATTTTTTAATTATCTTTTACTTGTTTAAATTTTTTTGGTTTTTAGTATTTTTAATTTAATTTTGGCGTGTACCCAAAGAAGTACCATCCATTACTCCATAGAGAAAACAAAGGTAAAAAATTAAATTTATATGAACAACTAGAAATTAAAAAATCACTTATAGACAATACAACTCTTTCTACCAATGATCAAATAAATTTCGCAGATATGCCAATTATAAATAAATTTATTACCACATCTGGGCCGCATAATAAAACCCCTAATAATATTTTATAGACCTTTTGGGAAAAACGTGTTAAATGGTTCTGTTTGTAAATGTTTCTCTTTTTAAATTTAGTATACGAAGTACTCTTGATGAAGCCCTAGAAAGGCGAAACAATTGTAGAGTAATGCTCTAATAATTTTTGAAACATTAAAAAGCAATTTTTATATTTAGTATTAATATTATTAATAGATATGCGAAATTTGGCAAAAATCAGTAAACTAGAAAAAAGTTATTTGAAAAAATACCATATTTTTAACATTCTGTATATCCGTTAATTTAAGTTATCGAAATAATATTATAAAAGTTTAATGCATTAATTATTCGTGCAGAATTGATAATATACTGAGTAAAAAAACGACTTATTTTTTAAAATTATATCGAAAATATAATTTAAACTTGTAAAAAAAATCCTGTGAAAGCAACAGCTTATAATATTAATATTAGGATGTCTCGCATGATTTATTTTAATTTTCCATAATATATGCTACACATACACATACACATAGAGCCCACACAACCCTATCTACGCCACTGGATGATCCTTCTAAAAAATTAACAACTGAGTTTCTTCGATTAGGAGTTTATTTAAATATATGCTAATCTAGCATGTGTCCAAGAGAATGTAAAAGAGGAATATCACAACCACACTACTTACATTCCCTCAGATAATTATGCTCTTTTAAAAGCTTTAAAAGTCATATCACATCCAAAACCAGAATAAAATGCCAAGAAATCAATCTTAAATAACTCGCTACCAGGAACAACATGATAGAACTCCTTTGGGTTTATGGATATTCGGGACTCGAAAGCAATAATAAAGCAAAAAAGCTGGGTCATCAAGAAGATTTAATGGTTTGGAGCCAGTACTTGCATGGTCTAAACAGGTCATGAAAACAACAATAGGTGGATGGTCCCAACATCATTTAGCTAAAGACTCGCAAAAGAGATACTAGGCGATCCTTCCAACAAATGAAAAACTAAGGTTCTCCAACTGAGGCGTACTCAATTAGGATTGTAAAAATTTTGAGAGGTCACTGTTATCCAAGGAAATACTTGTAAAAAATAGGCATTTTTAATGGTCCCATACCATGCAGGCATTACGGGAAGGAAAGAGAAGGAAACATCTTAATCCACAACATACAACTGCAAAGTACTAACAAATGAAATACAGTCATACGTTAAATCCTCTCTTACTTAAACACCTTGGCACAAATCTGCTAGAACTGATAGAGGTCGGCGGACTTCTGTAACAAGAGCTGGGGCACAATATGACAAAAGGCTGCAGAGCAAAATAGCCAAATGACCAACCCCGCCTTAAACCAACCACCCTCTACTATTTCAAAATTTTAGTTTCGTTTGGGGGCTCCATTTAAAAAGTTTTTGTACACTCTTGTACTTTTTCGTTGATTTTTCGGGTAGAAAATCCATCTTGCCCCTTTCCTCTACTACTAAATCGAACCCACTGATTCGTGCTGAGGCAGCAAAAATACATCGGAGACCATACTGGGTGCCCACAAGATTACATTTTCTGGCTGCCATTTGTTTACTTTTGATGTGAAAACGTCTTATAATTCGATGGAGCCGGCTGCACGCACCGAAAAACATAACTCATGCGTCGTTACCTCGCTCTGAGGCGTTCCGTTTAAGGCTTGAAGTGCAAGCGAGAGTGCTTTCGGCCTCCGCGTTCGGCAGCTTTCGACATCTGTTTGTCTCCTACTTAAGTGAGCGGTCCGCGTGAACAGCTGCTATACAATAATACATTCACATGTTTTCGTCAAGTATGAAGTGCAGTGAAAAGTGAATGTGGTGTCATTTGTTTATAGCAACGATAATTGCGAACCATTCCGTCAGTATTTTCTTATGACGTTGTCACGTTCAACTATCTTAGTTAGTAATAAGCTTTTCCGACTTTTGGTTTCATCGAAAATGCTTGGGAATTTTAATTTTTAAGTGAAAGACCGTGTATATTTACAATATAATATACAGGGTGTCCGTTAATTAATGGTACACAGGAAATCCACACACTTTTTATGCCAAACGTTGAAAATAAAGAAGGTACAGGGTGTTAAAGTGAAAAAAATATGTTTAATTTATGTTAGTAGTTTTTAATCCGTTTTGAATAGTTTAATAAAACTCGGTATCTAGGGGTTTTTTGCCGGAAGCTATTTAGATCTGATATTATTTTATACCCGAGGAGGCTGACTACACTATTTAGGTTTTTCTAAAACATCCAAACTGTTTTTTGCTACACTGTATGTACCATCTGAGTAAACCAGTAAACTCCCTGTGGTTTCTTCACAAAAGGTATACTTTGTAAGTATGGCTCTAAGCAACCGTTTTCAAAATATTTAAATTTAAGTGGTTTTGCACTAACCACTTAAATTTTAATATTGAATTGATCTTTACAGGTGCCTCAGATAAATTAGTAATTTAATGTATTCTTTCATATACTCTTTAATTGCACTAAATTACTTAAATGCAAATAATTTGAAAACGGTGGCTTCAAGCCATTCTTACAAAGTATACCTTTTTGTGTGTAGAAAGCATGGGGAAGTTTACTGGTTTACTTTTATGGTACATACAGAGTAGCACAAAGAAGTTTGGACATTTTAGAAAAATTTAAATAGTGTAGCTAGCTCCCTCTAGTTTACACATCCAAATTAATATCAGATTTAAATAGCTCATGTCAAAACTTCTAAATCAATGATCTGGACAAATGTCAAACTACCTCTAGATCATTGATCTAGGGGTTTTTTGACATGAGCTATTTACATCTGATAATAATTTTAATGTGTAAACTAAAGGGAGCTAGCTGCACTTTTTAAATTTTTCTAAATGTCCCAACTTTTTTATTTTAGAACTAAATAGTTTTATCAAAATATTTAAAACATATTAAAATTATCGAAAAAAAAATATTTTTTTTCTCTTTGAAGCCCTGTATTTTCCTTATTATCAACTTTTGGATATAGGTATGTTTGCTTAAAACTTAATATTTTGACATAAGAAATCTGTGGTTTTTCTGTGTACCATTAATAACCCGACACCCTGTTATTGTTTTTTTAGACAAATTTTTTGTATTCTAAAGTCTTGGGATTTCTTTGAAGAGAAAATTAGACTTTATTGTTTGTAAATAATTTAAACAGACAACCTCAACACTTATTATCTACAGGCTACCAAACAACAAAAAGATATTTACTTTCCTGAAACACAATCAAATTTACGGGTCTGTAAGTTCTTTATGTGCCTAAGTTGACACTGCGACTACCGATAAATTCGAAAACAGCAATATGGCTCATTAGGTCGCGTCCCTATGAATTGCCAAGGATCTTGTGCTACATAAATCTAGGATGCTGAGTACGGGCTACAGAATCGGACCAAATTTTGAGTACAGGCAATGGGGAGCGAGTTACTTTTTCCCATAATGCATAATTCTCCAAGAGTTTTTTTATAGATAGATGGAGTATGACTTAATGAATATAAAAACACAAAATACTTGCAAATATGGCGGGCGAAAGTGCCGCCATTTTGCAAAAACCGTTTAGGCCTGTATCTGCGTAACCGTACACTTGATGCCCATAATTATAAGGACTTTTATTATGGACAATTAAATTTCATATCTTTTTGGTTTTATAATTCTTTTTGATTTTTTTACTGATATGTTCTTTAATATTTGATTACAAAATAAATTGCTAATAATCAAACTTTTAAAACAATTTTCTACAACTTTTAGTTTAAACTTTTTTCTTAAGGCCTTTTGTGTTGTATTACGAGGTTAATAAGATCGAAGTATGTATGAAAAGTAGAGGCAGACTTTTAACTAACAAACATTATAGACGGACTGACTTTTCAATTACATGACACTTCTATTGTGACTTCTGGGCAAGGGCTGTCCTTTAAAAGCCACCCCCAATATTGTCATAAAATTACTTAAAATTCTTAAAGGTTCCAATAAAATATTGAACCCACTGTAACATAAAAACACAAGACCAGTTAGGGTTTTTATTGCGGTCTAGGCAGCATCCCTTTAATAAACATTACCTCAATTCTATTGGGTAGGGTGTTCCCGATATAAGGGTAGTCTTTTCTATAGTTTGAATTTAAAGTTCTAGATGGCGTTACCTTCCTGGTTTTAGAATAAAATAGGAGTTTTCTTTTCAGTTTGCAATAAATAAAACTTTTAATAAAAAAAACTGGTCAGTCCCACCTTAGTCTTTAATACTTATGTATAGACATAAAATATAAACAAAAAAACCTGGTCTTCGATTTTAGGGGAAAAACATTCCTAGGTCAACGATATGTAGTTACAGGTGTATTTAATATTTCTAGTCTCTTTTTCTATATATTCCTACATTCTAATTGAAATTTGTACTATTTACGAATTATAACCAACCAACCATCAACCTCCCTTGAAATATTGTTCTCATATCTGGGGCATGGCGTCCCCCTCAACCCTAAACATTCTTGATTTTATTCAAAGAAGAGCTATTCGTCCCATTAATAATCCTTTACTTACAGAAAGACTTCCCTCTCTTGCCCATCGTCGGGCTGTGGGGGATTTATCGCTTTTTTATAGGCACTTCCATGGCTTCTGCTCTAAATAATTGTCCAGTATACTTCCTCCACTCACGGTTTCCAACAGAGAAACTCGTGGTTCCGCGCGTATGCATCCCTATACGGTTCAACTGGACAGGCCCCCGAACTTCTCACTTTGTTCGTTCTTTTATCCCTAGAGTTTCTAGATTGTGGAACCTGCTGCCTGCGGAGGTCTTTTCCTTCCCCCAATTCTTCACGTATTTAAGTCCCGTTTCAACAAACTCCCTCTTACCTCGCTTAAGACACCCACGGTACGTTAGTATTTAGGCTTATGTCCAAAGATAAAAAAATACATAAATTTTAATTAAGAATTCCTTTCTTTGTTTCCTTTTTTGTGACGATCTGTTTTAATCATAACAATCTATATGTATAACATATGTGACTTCTCTAGTGTGGGAACCTTGTCTAGCTTCTACGAAGTTTTAGATTTCAGGATAGCTATAAACATTTTAGGGTGTTTTATCTGAGGGTAATATATTTGTCCTCTGGACGATAACATTTACAGAAAACCATAAATAGGCCCCTTCGTTTTGTATTTCTTAAACCTATTAAAAAATAATCTTTAATGTCGTAGGAAACCGACTTACATATGCTATTACCATAAACACATAAAGACATTTATGGGATATATCCAATTTGCTGGTACAATACTACAATAAATGTTTTAAATGAACAATGAAACTAATCCCTATTTTTGGTCCTTAACAGGAAAAGGTAAAAAGGTGTGGGTTTCTATAAAAAAACGACTTTTAGGGATTTGGTTGTTATTATTTTTACCTATTATTTTTGACCACTCTGTATTTATTTATTGTGAAAATATCAATAGTCTATTAAAGTAGTTCTTTCTTTACAAGAAACCCAACCCCAACTTAGGTTAAAGGCTTTTGCTTGAAAAAATTAATGGTTATTTAATAGCTTGCAAATGTAATTTTTAACATAAAATTTAAAATAAGTCAAAAACGGTTAAACTTAGGTACAACACTATGCATAAATTATGTTTAGAATTTTTCGCAGAATCTTTAAAATAAATAATATATAGGATGTTCCATTTAAAATAAGGAAGTTGACATTAGTGGTAAAACCTTAGACTGTAAATATAGATACAGACCCGGCCAGTCATTCATAAATCATTCTAAACGTTGTAGCATACATTGTTTGGCTATTACGTTATAAGAGCAAAAGAGATAGAGGTAATGGTGGGGATGAACAAGTTAGAATAGGTGTATTGGTAAAACTCTCCGCTGCTACTCCCAATGGCGTCCCATACGACCAGGAACAAACCCGAGTTGCCAGATTTATACCTACGAATTCTCTCTCAAAATTGGGCTGTCGCGATATTTTGATACGTTCGTCGCACACTATGTTTGTAATTTTGCCGTGATATTTATAAGATTACGCTAATTATCACCAAGTGCCCGATCGTAGATGGGAAGACGCGATTTTCTTTCAATTTGGCGGTAAAGGAGGACTACAAAGATAAACAATTTTAACGTTTTTTTAGAGGTGATAAGATTAATTATTTTGCTTTTTAATTTAAAGTGTTTATTTGCGATTATTGCAAAGAATTATTAGTTATTATACTTTGGGATATTTTGTAATTTCATTTTCATTGTCCTGTGTTTACTTTCGCCGTAAAAATTAAATATGGAATGGAGGTGCACAGACAATAATAATTTACTGTGCAACTTATGTAAAAAAATATTTGTATTGGTTTATTTTATTTAAATAATGATATATAGGTATATATTATATAGTTTAAATTTTGTATAATTAAAGAGAGTTCAATATTATTGGTCCCCACAAAGTTTTCCATAAAATTTTCATTCCGAATAATTACGTTTGTCAACGTGGCTCATTCTGTTACTATGTTGCCGGCATCTGTGCCATTTACACGTCCAGTGCGCTGTTGCCAAATATTTAATGATGTAAAACATTTGAACGGAATGTGATGTATTGTGTACTGAAGATTTGAATGTAAAAAACGCGTCTGTATCTCTTTTGTTCGTCTGAGGGTAAAACTGTCAAAATATTTTAGGTGTATGTCCCCCACCGACTTTATGTTTCTACATTTTCAAACTTTTCCAAAGCTTACTTTTTGAGAAATCGATCGCAGCAGTTTCCGGTTGGACACCCTGTTTAAGGCCTAATTAAACACACGTTTCAGGTATCGGATTAGGGACTTTCGTGACTCTAACCCTTACTATTTTTGGCACAATGGTAAAAATTGCATGTAAAACATTGTGGTGAACTCGTCCAACAAAAAAGTGACTCGTTCGCCCAGTCCGACACCCGAAATATTTCACATTGACAGGCTGGGTTGAAGCGCCGCTTCCATATATGGCGGTATGAAAATTCGTGGTAGACTTCTCAAAAGGAACCCCCCTAAAAGGTTTTAAAGGTGTTCTAAACATAAAGTGCATTTTATTACTGGTCCAGAGACTGTAAGTAAGTGAGCAAATACTATATTTTTAAACTTAAAAAAGCATATTTTTAATACAAAATATATTTTTTCCACGACCGTTAAAAAAATGCTGTTTTTTTAATCGTTAACATGAAGGTAAAGTACTCCATTTTAGTACACTACATAAAGTGTCAAAAAAGGAACTTTTTTAACACATTAAAGCTTTTTTTACACTTTGAATTAGTGTTTTGTTTTAAATGCCTACAATGGACCTAAATATCAATTTATGCAATGTAACAGTAAACGCGACATCAACTGAACCAAACGATCAAGTTACCTTTGATTTTGTCATTATTTCTATTAGTTCATGTGTCAGTAGTTTTAAAATTTGACAGTTTGCTAATAAATTTTATAGAAATTATTGAAAATTGATAGTAATAATGAATTTAGATGACTAAGAAATTGAGAAGGAATTTATACTGTTTTAGTATTATTTCTACAAAAAGTAAGTACATACAATTTTCTAAAATTAAATAATAAATGCATAGTTATGAAGTGGACGCCAAAAAATAAGAAGGCAATGATTTTTTATTGTAATATAATGGCTGTGCTGCGAAAATTAAAATTAATAAGTTTAGATAAATAAAACATGTAAAAATGGTATTTTGGGAAATTTTTATACGGTCGTGGAAAAATATGGTATGTTACACATACCTAAAGTGTCTTTTTTTTACTCATGGGATTGCCGCATTCGCTTAACGGCTCCTGCTGTCAAACTTCCCATTCGTAAAAAAGTATCACTTTATGCACTTGGTACATAAATTACTATTTTAGTACAGCCCTGCTCTTTTTCTTATTCGATAAGAAATGAGCAAGAAATCCAATGCTTCTCGAAGTTTGTTCCAACACTTTTTATTAGCCGTTTCGTTGCCGCCTGACTGATTTGATTTATGCTTGTTTACGAATTACATACAGTAACACACCTCTTAAACTTTGATTAGCGACTACAGGCCATGATTTATACTTTGTTCCTTTTGTAGTTTTTATTACGCCAAGTGGGGCTTTCAATGAAATTACGTTTTGAAAACTTTTTATATTTTGATTAATGATCAGGTTTGTAAAAGAGAGTCTAATAAAGCATTTTATTTAAAATTTATCAAAAATTAAGAAACCACTGTGTAGACGATACGATATAAACTTTTTAAAATTTACAAACCGATCATGTCCCTAAGACCGATTTCCAGCTTACGGAAAAATAAATGTCATTATCTGTTTCCCGTGACTCTTTGGCCTAAAATTTACCGTTTTCTCGCATTCGTGGCACTCTAGGTTGAAGCTTAAAAATAATTTGAGGTTAGATATCAAAAAGTAGCAAGTGGAGTGTTATTGAACTCGGAATGACATTTTTATTTTGATAAAAAAATAAACCGAATGTCCCATTTAAAATAAGAAATGAAAAGTAGTTGAAGATATGCTCTATATTGGTTAGGCGGATTCATTTATTGGATGGTCTTTTGTTAGGTACACGCCTGGAAAGAATGGGACCGCTTCGGTCCTGGTCCCGGCGTATACGAGCTGACCCTGTTCAGCCCTATTGACCCCTATGAACTTGCCGGTCGCCTGAAACAAAATAAAAGAAAACCCCCAAAAACCCAAAAAATTCGAATTTAAAAACGACGTTTCGGTGGCAAGTCTGCCACCGTTGTCAAGTTAAAAATGAACTTTATTTAATAGTCCGGGAATGTATGGTAAATAAACAAAATCAAAATAGACCTGTTACAAATTTATTTTTACCATACATTCCCGGACTGTCAAATAAACTTCAACGAATAGGAAATAAATTTAATATTCGCACAATTTTTAAAACACAAAACACCATTAGATCTCAATTACCAAAACAAAACCATACAACTTAAATGGAAATACAAAAATGTTATTTATAAAATACCTTGCGAATGCAATAAGTTTTATATAGATAAAACTTGTAGACCATTAGCTAAACGCATAAAAGAACACAGATTATACATTAAAAACACAGAATTTCATAAATCAAAAATCTGCCAACACGCATTTGATAACAATCACAGAATAAAATGGGATGCTTCTAGTATTTTAGCAAAGAAAACTTGTTCTAAAAAACGAAAAATCAAAGAAAGTGCGTATATATTATTAAATAAAGAGAATTGTGTAGCATCGATTTCGGTTAATTTAAATAACACTTGGTTGCCTTTGCTCGATACTGAAGTATCTTCAGGAAAGCTAAAAATCAATTAACTCATTACCTTTTTTGCCTTACAAATAATAAATACACCAGTTACTTATGTCACTCATGACACATATGTCAGACTATTTTCAGTTTGAGATTCTAAAAGCACAAAATTTAATCATTTCTAATTTAAATATTAGTTAGTTTTTTTTTTTTTTTTTAAAGTTCATTTTTAACTTGACAACGGTGGCAGACTTGCCACCGAAACGTCGTTTTTAATTCGAATTTTTTGGGGGGTTTTCTTTTATTTTGTTTCAGGCGACCGGCAAGTTCATAGGGGTCAATAGGGCTGAACAGGGTCAGCTCGTATACCCCGGGACCAGGACCGAAGCGGTCCCATTCTTTCCAGGCGTGTACCTAACAAAAAGACCATCCAATAAATGAAAAGTAGTTTTGGGCTAAACCGGAAATAAAAGTAATAACAAATTTATGAAATAACTAGATTAAATTCCGAAAATGGCCATCCAATTCTAGATTAAATTCCGAAATTGGCCATCCAAAAACGAAACCATAAATTCTTTTAGATTAAATTCCGTCGAATTCGAGGGGTTTTAAACAGTTATTAGTGATTTAAAAGAAACTCCTTTATCGAATGCTTTTGAAACTCTCCTATGACATTTGTTTGTCAAATTTGCTTAATGTTGTTGCCATTTCCTTAGATACATTTACTTTATTATACAGGGTGTTCATTTGAACACTTTCCACTCAAGTTATCTTCGAAACGAGACAGATTTGAGAAAATCGCCGAAACACGTCAAGATATTTATTGAGGGGAACGTTTTTGCAAAAATTGGACGGTGCCCCTTTAACCCCTTAACCACCAGGGCCACCACCCCAAAATTCTTAAATGAGAAGGCGGGTTGAGTAATACATCATTTTAAAGCTCCTGACGAGTACTTTATAACCCTAGAATATGAAGTCAATATCTTCACCTATTACAAAATGGCGGTACTTTAAAAATTACCTAAATACCTGATTTGGATGGCCATATTTCCGAAACGAAAGTTGGATGTACTTAATGTGGTATTTTCTTAAAGCTCATTTAAAGATCATTTTAATGGTAAAATAATATACAGGGTTCTTAAATAAAAAATTATGTACTTTTTCTTCTACCCTGTATATTGTGGCGAGCGTAATGCAGCGGTAACGTACCAGCTTCTCACCGCAGCGATCCGAGTTCGAATCTCGGAACCGGACATTGGCATTTTAATCGCTCGTCACCTCACAGATGGCTTGGCAAACCACTGTGTAGTATTCTGCCTAACCCAGGTAGTAGTTATTTAAAAAATAACGTCCGTGGTGGCACTACCGCGTTGTCTAAAAGGTGCTGTGAAATGCAAAAATTGCATGTTTCAGTGCTTGGATAACGTTGACGGAACAGCGTGGAAAAAGGGGTTAAACATCTAATAACCCGGCACACACGGTACTCTGGTACTTAGGCATAAAGCCTTTGTGGAGTGTTAAACAGATTTAAAAAAAAATACTACCAGTATTACCATTAAAAAGACCTTTAAAAGAGCTTTAAGAAAACACCACATTAGGTACACCTAACTTTATTAGTTTTGGAAATATGGCCATCCAATTCAGGTATTTAGGTAATTTTTAAAGTACCGCCATTTTGTAATAGGTGAAGATATTGACTTCATATTCTAGGGTTATAAAGTACTCGTCAGGAGCTTTAAAATGATGTATCACTCGACCCGCCTTCTCATTTAAGAATTTTGGGGTGGTGGCCCTGGTGGTTATGGGTTAAAGGGGCGCCGTCCAATTTTTTGTAAAAACGTTCCCCCTCAATAAATATCTTGACGTGTTTCGGCGATTTTCTCAAATCTGTCTCGTTTCGAAGATAACTTGAGTGGAAAGTTTTCAAATGAACTGTATATAATTGGAAGAAAGAAAGAAGCGCAACTACAAAATTATAAAATGAAACGAATTAGGTCAGCAGATGAGGCAAATAACCTTGGCAGCGGTATTGATAACCTATAAAATTATTTGTTTTACGTCAAAAATTTAAAAACCTTAACCGATTTAAATAAAATTTGGTACACCTATTTAAAGTAATAAGGCGCTTGTAATGCTTTTCCTAGATTAAGATTTTTGGTCCAGTGGCGTCTCAGGGAGCACCAAAGCCAATATTATTAAGTAAAAAATACGCCACTGGCTCTTCAATTTTTTTTTTTTACGGAAAAACAATTAAAAGTGCAACTTTTTAGTCCCGTAAAAATTTTTCTTTTACCTAGCTTCGTTTTTAAGAAAAAAAAATAAAACATCTTTAATTTCCTCTAAAAACTAACCATAGATAACATGATAAAAACAATAATAAAAAAGAAATAGTTGCTCTAAAATAAATAAACAGTCGTGTATTTTATAGAAAATTCTTATTTTCCTTATTTACCAGGGTCAAAATTGTTAATTTTTTAATTTTGGATTTTATTTGTGCTGCTTATTAATACTTTTTAGTATCACTTAAAGTGACTTAAATTTTTTTCTTACAATTAAAGCGAGATACAAAGAAAATACAAGAGACTAAAAGTTGCAAATTGCTTAACCGAAAAAAAAAACTTTAGTTAAAAAGTTATTTTTGGGAAGAAAGAATTTTTTTAAATAAAAATAAAAATACAAGCCTAAAATTAAAATTGTTGCTTTACTAAGCTCTTAAAATAAAGGAAAAACGCAGTTTAGATGTTGAAGATAATTTCCCGTGCATTTAATGTGAAGCCTATTTTTGTATTTTCGCTAGGTAATTTGTCTTTATTTTTGTAAAATTAAAAAAAAGAGATTTTTTTATATTACTTATATGCTAGCTAATAAAATAATAGATAGAACAATAAAATAAATTGATAAATTTAATGATCATTTTAAAGTATATTCAATGAAATGTGACAATTCGTCTGCAGTTATAAGTAGAACATGATCAAGATAAATAAATTTGACTAATTTTTTTATTATTTTAACATTTTTTTAGTAAAATATTAAATATATTTTTAAAATTAACCATTGCAACACTGAGTGTCTTGGGAAAACAGATTTTTAAAATTATTTTTAGCTTTCAATAAGACAAAAAATGTGTTTTATTTAAGCTTTGACAACCAAAAATTAGTTAAATACAATAACAATATTTAAAAAAAAAAACCATTAAAAAAATGGCAGATTTATTTTTTTTTCTTTTTTCATACATACATATAAAAACATTTTTTGTTGTTTTTTCTGTAAAAATCGAGAAAATTTAAGTTTGTACATTAGTGCATTGTACATTCTTCTTGTTAAAAGAATATTTAATAATTTACAAAAGGCTTTATTAAATGTGCTCCATCCATATCTAAAAACAAAAATCACAGAAAAGGTGTTCTTTTGACGCCGAAACCCTTACCTCCCCCACCCCCTAACAAAAGTATTATTTTTACATACTACAATAGATAATATTTATGCTAAAAGGTTCCGTAATCCGTATTTTTTGTATTTAAACTAATGTAAAACATCTATAATAGTGCCGCCAATAACACAAAAATGAAAATAAAGTATATTTTCCATAACAACCATTGTTTGTTTGGATACAATACAAAACCTTAAACATATACCACTAGAGGCAGCCTTTCTGTCCATGTTAAAAAAAGCGTGTGAGAAAGAAATATGATATAATCTTACGCTTTTGGTTCTGCTAGCCAGTATCTTTATGCAAAGCAAAAGTTTTTTGCTCTTTAAGCATGCGATTGGTTGCACAGCTAAGCGGCAAGTTGCTTCCCATAGGTATCTTCTTAAAGGTCAGAAACACGTCAACATCATGTGACGTCACACTTAATGCGCGTATTTAAGTAGAATTTTGCTAATTTCAGGCAATTAAAAACATACAAAGAGCACTTTAAAAAATCTAAATGTAAAAATACGGCTTTACGTTAGACTTCCCTTAATACCACAGGGTAACATCGCAATATTACAATCGATACAGCAAAAGCACCACATACAAAGCAAAATTTAGTGAATAGCATTAGGTTTTATTTTATTTCCACAGCTCTAGAGCAAATATAGGATCGTGACAGTGAATATAATATTTAGAATATTATATATTGTGTATATTTGTACTGGGAAAACTTATTTCCTAGAAGCAGAGCGAAAGCACCGGTAAGCTCTGCTCTTACAAAGTTTATAAGACTTGTATATCACTTTTAATATTATGCTTTCTATGGTATTTTATATGTTGTGCATAGGTACGACAGTAATTTTAGAAATACAGAATATTCATGTATGACACCAAGAAAATATTAAATAGTTTACGTTATTTTTACACTACGTTGTTTTGGTAGGACTAAAATTCAGTTCATATATTTTTATACACGGTAATCAAACTAAAGTCGGCACTATTGCTAACTTCTTTATGATTGAAGATACAAAGTCGTTTAAATTAGTAAAGTTGAAGTATTTTTCCGCTTATTAACGTACTGCCAACAGAAAAACAAGTGATTCATTGCAAATTTTTTTTTTTTAATGAAACCCCTATATAATATTACCATTCAAAAGATCTATCAAAGAGCTTTAAAAAAGTCCACGTATGATTGATCATATTTTAATAGTTTCGGAAGTATGGCTATCCTCAGGAATTTTATAGTAAAGTGGCATTTTTTTGATAAAACACCCTGTATATTGCATAACTATTAACTGTACATTTTAAGGAACTTTAGAAAATACCACATTTAATATGTCCATTGCTTATAGTTTTAAAAATATGGCTACCCATATCTAAATAATAGTAGATATGTATAATGTCCATCGACATCTTCGACACCAAACTTAGTGCTTGTAGCTTAGAGCTGTAGATAGAACTCTTAACTTTTATACTAGTATAAAAGCTTTTCACGACATTAAATGTCAAATATGTCAAACGACTATCAGAATCTCCTAAACATAAAGCTAAAATTTTATAATTTTAAAATCTAAATAATGGTTACTTTTTAAATTTTTAATTTTATTTAATTTTATCTAGACAACGGTGGCAGACTTGTCACCGAAACGTCGACTTTTAGTGTTTTAATGACTTATTTAAATTTTTTTGGACTTTTTGGTTTTTATTTCTGAATTGGCGTGTACCCAAATAAATAACATCTATTAAATGAATCCGCCAAACCAATACAGAACATATCTTTAACACGGTAGTGCCACCACGGTCGTTATTTTTTTAAATAACTATTACCTAAATATGTCTTTCCCGCTGGGAATCGAACCGTCGATCTCTGGCTTCGAAGATCAAAGCTCTGTCCACTGCGCCACGGGGGAAACACTTGTAACAGATTTTTCACATTTGGTCTAAAAACATTAAATGAAGCTAAAAAAAACAATTTTTTTCTGAGAAATAATACTAAAAATATTTACACCTATAATACCAAATAAAGAAGAAGTTTACTCTAAAACTGTTCCTTCTTGTTGTCTTGAAGCTAGGCACTGCTTACAAATTATTTTCATATGAGGCTTGCACATTGTTTGATTATACTCTTACAATATTTAATGTTTTATTTGTCTTTTTGTCAGGGACAAATAATACATCTGTTCCGACTCCCTGAACTTTCCTTAACTCAGTACACAAATTGCTCAAAACTGTGACGCTAGGAGGCGCGTGGGTGTGAAGTTGAACCAGTCGCAAGAAACGTAAAATTTTTGAATGACTGATGTTGTTTTTTGTTTTTTTTTCATTAGCATATACCTAACGAGCTTTAAGAAAGAGAGATTTGTTTTGTAATAGTTGAACATCTCAAAGCTATCACAAAATTAACAAAGCTGAGGATCAATTTGACTACTTAAGGGTGAAGAGCTTTAGAAAAAGTAGTAGGGTAGGGCGGGGCTAGTTGAGCATAGAGGTAAGTTGGACAATTAAAATATCTTAAAAACTATCGACCACACGCGAAAGCATCAAATAGCATAAAGAAGGGGTTGCGCGAGGGGAACTCATTGTGCGACCACTAGTGGTGACGCGGCGATCGAGAAAAGTAAAATAATTGCAAGCCGAAAATTTTTATCTGTGATAGTTAAATGTATTCCGTCGTCAATCAGGTAAGTGTTAATCTTAAGTAAATTTATTGCAGTTTTAATATGTATAAAGATTTTGGATATAATTCTAACCGATTTTCTGGTAAATTTACTTTTCCTTAAAAATTTCAGGTTGGGGTTACAGTTGCCCAACTAACCCCACGTTTTTAAGTATAAAATGTTTTTTTTTATTTTTAGGGTACGGACTTATAACAGTAAGACTTCTAGACTCTGCTCAAGATTTAAAAAAGGTGCAACCCGAACTTTCTACAAGCAACAAAGAAAACGAGCTGATCTATCTAACTTATAAATTTTCTCTGGAAATAGTTCGACCATACCCAAAGGCTGGTCCAAGAAAATTAGCCAAATTAAACAGAAGATAGAGAAAAGCTGCAATTTTAACAAATGCAGAAGGCATTACAAGAGAAGCAAAATAAAACGTTGAAGATGAATTGTTAGGTATTAAATTCAATAGTTAACCTAAGCTAGGTACATTGCTGTTTTATTAATGAGATTTGTTGTTTTCTTACTGTAAGATTATAAATTTAAAGGAAAATTTTCAAAATGTATTTTTATTGTAAACGTATCTATATTCAAGCCATAATACTATACTTTCTAAGTGCTCCACTAGCCCCATACCCATGCTCAACTTACCTCACCTATGGGGTACGTTGGGCATACTTGACTATCTACATTAAAATAGATGTAGCTCCTAAATTCGACTTATTAGAAAGAAATTACTATGAACACTATTAATAAGGGATAAATTGCTAGTCAATCAATATGCATTATAAGCCATTAAGACTTATTTTTGAGGAGCTATAACCGATCAAGTGAAAAATTGCTCAACTAGCCCCGCCCTACCCTAATATTATTTTTATGGACTCCACTGGGACATCCTGCATAAGTTAATGAGCTGAATCAAATCTTCCTGTGTCCTATAATTCTATGTATTCCACAAAGGTTCCCAACAAGTTCGCTAATATGCATAAACAAATTAGACCATTATACCCTTCAGGTCAAAGTGACTGATACGTAAAACTAATGAACTCAGTCCCAAAATAATGAGTAAATCATATTATAACGAAGTGTAACCTTGTACCAGTCTAACGA
This sequence comes from Listronotus bonariensis, assembly GCA_014170235.1. NCBI lineage: Eukaryota > Metazoa > Arthropoda > Insecta > Coleoptera > Curculionidae > Listronotus > Listronotus bonariensis. Next base: position 26,113 of record JACEGR010000616.1, read on the forward strand.
GCTGGCCAATAATTACGTATCCGACGTGTCCCTTGTCCCCTATCCATAATAAAGTAATATCTACGGCTTTATCCCTAAATTCCAAGAGGTAATTACAGGGAACAGTTTGGATAAGGCAACAAACTAATGAAGGTTGGATGGGTAACTTTCCTTATGATTTAAATATAAGTAATTAACCTATTTAATATTTGTAATTAACCACCTATAAAACAGGAAAAGGTTATATGTTCGACCACTATTTCTTTTTTTATAAGGAGTTGTTACTCTGGAAATATATGGTCGAAATTTTTAGACGATTCGCCAAGATCACACTTGGAATTTTCAGTGCTATCTAACTGGTATCAAATGATTGGCATTTTTTTATTGGAATCAAGTCAGAACCTTCAAATCAAGTCAGTCAAGTTGGAATCAAGTCAGAACTTCTAGAACCTGAAGATGGGATCCTGGAAAAAACAAGAGAAAACTTTAAATTTTAAAAGCACGAACATGTATTTTAGAAACCAAATTTATTTTTATACCACCAGTTAAGCCTTTCCAGAATTTAGAGTTTCCTAAGGTTAACTTATATACCTACTAGAGACAGCAATGCCGCTCTGCGCGAACAACAGCTTACGTGTACTAGTATTGTTTTTAGTGTATGCTTACTAATTAAATAATATTAAAAAAAAAGTCCAAACCGTTTAAAAAATAATAAATAAAGGTCACCAAAGAGGTAAAAATAATAAACAATGAAAAAAATTAAGTCAGTTAATAACATAATAATATACAACGTGTCCAAGATAAGGAGGGGCCATCTTGGTAATGGTAAGAGATACGAAATCGATTATATGGAAACAAAGTTGAGGTTTTATGTGCCCAATAATATGCTGTTTTAAAAGTTTTAACATTCCGAGTTTTTCCGGTAATATTCGGAAAAAAAAACGAAAAATTGGAAATTTGCTTTAATTTTTTCTGGTCTTATTTAATATCGGATTTTAAAATAAATATCACTTTTGCATTTCCACTCTTTCTGTTCTATCCAATGATAAGGTTTTTAAATACGGTCCTGATATTCTAATTACAGAATTTAAATACAAATTCAATGATGTATCACACATTAGTATTTAATCTTAATGCGGACCTGTATGTTTAGAAATTTAAAAAAATTATTAACTTTGCATTTTAAATTAATAAATTACTTTAATAAACCGAGTATAAGTTAACAAAACCCCCTTAGCATCACTAACTTACATTTTTTAAATACGGGCCTGTTATTTTTAATATCGAAATTTTAAAGCCAATTTTATTTTAAATTTACATTATGGCCTAACTATAATACGGACCTGTATTTTACAGAATTCGATAAAAATAGTAAACACTATATTTTAAACTAATACCTTGGTCTAGTAAAAACCTAAAAACCTCAAAATGCACAAATGGGGAGGCTTCATACAGTTTTTATATTTAGCTTTGTGGAATGCCGTGTTTTAGGTATATCTCTTTTAATTTATGACACACTAGTAGCTTAATTATTTTATATTGTAGTAGAACCTTAATATTAGTAAAAAATCTACATGCGCGAGTTTCCATAAAACTTTAACAAAAAAGCATAATGTATGAATGTACCCCAGTAGTGGGGTACATTCATACAACCGAAGGGACACATTTAACATCACTATTAATTCGTCATAATTATTGTTTATTATTGTTTTATACCATACTTTATAAAAAAACACAAATACATTTTTTTAAGATACAAAACAAAAAGTAAAATTCAAAATTAAAAAACTGGTTTTATCTAAATTGTCTAATTTGTCACTTCAGAGTAAAAAGCGTGGGGTGCTTAATATATTAAATGTTATAATTATTCTATTTGCAAATATCTATGAGGGAAAAGTTATAAAAAAATAGTAAAATGCACCCCACGCTTTTTACTCTGAAGTGACAAACTCTTTGTAATGAAAAATTATTTTCTAATTTTTAGTTCGGTTGCATATTAAAGCGTGTTTTTTAGTTTTTTTTAAACTATTATTTATTTTTCATTTTTTAGTTCGATATATCAATTAGTTTTTTAAAAATAAATGCTCAAGTTTATTCACTAAAAAATTCCTTCGCCATTTTGTCAAGAGTAGTATTAGGATCTGTAAAGGAATTTATTTATCCTGGCGGTCCTAATCAGGATAACGGGATACTGTTTTTAAATTTTTGCATTGTCATCGGTCCTTGATACGTGTGCAAAGTTTCAAAGAAATTGAATCGCTGGAAGTTGGTAAAAATTAGGCTCAAAGATTCCGTTACATAGATAGATAGATAGATAGTTACAACCCAAGCTAATAAAAGCGTGTTAAAAAAAAGGTCCCCACCTCATTTTTTCAAAACCACAATCATTCGTAACTTCCTTTCTGCCCTTTCTCCTCATTTATTTTTACATGCGTTGCGCTGATGTCTTGCACCACCCGGTAGGCCCGGCCCTGATTCTAGGTATTTATATTTTTGACCTTGCTACGATCGACTCGACTTATAGCCGCGATCGACCGGTTGGCCACCCCTGCTGTATATAGTCCGACCCACTTTTGTTGTTATGCTCTACTCCTATTGAATTTTCAAGCCTTTAGCACTTTTAAATTAAGTATACAATTTAAAGTGTCTTAACAACGTCCGCATACATACTGTTTTAAATATCTTCTTTACCCCATTCTTATGACATATTACGCCTGTTTTTGGGACGTGGCTCCTCAAAACGGCCTCCCAATAGACGAGAAACTGAGACATGGAGGAAGTCTTTGCCTTTATTACACTGCGAGTCCTTCGTAATTACATTTTCGGGTCGTAACGAGGGACATCTTTATGTAAAGGCTGCAACTTGGGGGAACATTGGGGATCACGTTATATGAGATTATAAAATAAAAACGGATTTATTACATAATTTAGTCAAATTTTTAAACTAACTGTATAAAGCAAGTAAATGTTTTCAAATTAATTTGTAAGTAATAGTGTAAGGAATTTGTAGTACAGGAAATGAACACTTCACTTGGCAATTTTTTGGTCCTGCATGGATCGACTTAAAATTTTAACAAAAGATGAAAAATAGCCCGAAATACAAAATCTATATTGAACCGAAGGGTGCCAAAACCCTGGGAGTGTTTGCCACCTCCCTAGTAGTTGGATTTTTGTTTACATTTTACCAACAGGAGTCGATTGAAAAGTGAGTTCGACAAAAAAATTATCGTTTTTAATGGGGTTTTTCAAATAAATCGAAAATTTTGCATTTTATTTAAAAAAATCTGCAGAGAGCAAATTTGTAGGTTTTTACAAAGACAAACAAATTTGTTTTATTATAATTTTTCTACTACCAATATAAACCAAGATACGGCGTGTTTATGGTTAGCTTTTTGTCAAATGTAAAATTTGACTGATTTAAAGTCAACCGACGGGAAGTTGCGGCATATTTAAAGAAACTCATAAAATCTTTTTTGAAGTAACTAATCAAACCTTTCTTTAAAAAATGAAGTTTTTATCATAAAAATTAAAGTGAGTTATGATAAAACCAATGTCAGTTACTAATTTTTGTACAAAAAATATTTTAAGATAAACCCTAACTACATTCCTATATAAATTTACCTTTGTTCCTTTGCAATGCTCTTTAAACATGTATTATTATTTGGTCCAAGAAGTCTGACCAATTTTAAATGCCTAATTTCAAAAAAGTTATGCGTTTTTTTACACTTTCCAGTGCTCACTTTTTTTCTAAATAACTCCGAAAATACTGAAGATAAGAAAAGTTCCAAATTGCAGCCTTATTGATGAACAAATTTTTTTGCACTTCGGAGTATAATAATCTACATATTATTTTTAAGATTAGGCATTTTAAAGTAGTTATACTTGTTTAACGTATTATTAATATATTATGTTTAAAGAAAATTGTCAAAGCGTAAAGGTCAGCTTTAATTAGGGGAGGTTGTTTTTATTGATTTTTTTTGTATAAAAATATTGTTACTAAACCTATTTTTATCATGGTTCACCCAGTCTACATGCTAAAAACTTCTGTTTTTTAAAAGAAAAATCTAATTATGTTCTTTGATAAGCCGATTTCAATTTTTAACCCTCCAAAACATATTTTAGCTAAATATTGTGACAATTTGCTTATTACAAGTAAAATTATCAATAAAAAACTAAAACCAAAATAAAATTTTAAAATCATGTATCTCCGATATCATCCACTTCTGAACTAACGCGAGTTGGGTTAGATCGTCATATTTTAACCTTAGGAGTTAATGGAAGCATTTTTTTCTTACTTTTTAGGGACATCCTGTATAAATAAGCATACAGGCTGTCAGTCAGATCTTTGATCCTACCTGAACTGAAAGGGAGTCAGCGAGTGCGAACGTACGTATGCTTATTCATAGTCTCGCAGACTTGCTTTCGTACCTACCTTCAGTATACACGGTCATGCAAACCTGAAGCGCACTTGCATGAGAGCAAATGTCAAATGACGCTTTTGATACATACGATTCAGATGTACCTGTCAGATCAGCGTCAGTTTTGGCAGCTGGTAGTGTGATCAACTTGAGCATAAGCGTAATTTGGCGAAAAGGTTTTTTCATTTTTGTCAATGAATTCATTACTTTTAATATTCCAAAAGCATGAATAACCTTCGTACATATCTATAAAATCACGCAATACATCTTTCTGGCGCCAATAAGCCATTTTGTTAACTCAAAACAAAAATATTACCCCGTAAGCGACGTTCCTAAACTGAAACGTTAACTGACGTGTCTTACACATGCACAAGTTTGCACGACGCGCGCCACGAAAAATCAAACTCGGACATCGAGTCGCATGCCAAGCCAGATGTGGCAGTTTTTTAATACACACGGTCAAATTTGCGCGTGGGCTTTGGCTTTTTAAACAGATGTGACAGTTTGACAGTGTATACCCCGGTTAAGGCAAGTCTCATCGTGAGTATGTCTATTAAGGCATGTCCTTGGGAAAGATATAAATCGAGGATCCATTTAAATGTAATATCTACTAATTGGCACATTATCCAATCTACATTATTAAGTCAATTTTCTTTGATTTAGGGTGCATTTAAACTTAATTAAATAAACTTTCCAAAATGTAATCACAATCCTCCCCTTAATCCAAGAACAAATTAAGCTTAATATAATTTAGGACACAGGGCATAAGTCACAGTATAAATATTAAATATGGTCGTAATAAAACCGATTTTATTATGGCAATTAGGAGATTCCTTCAGAATTGTAGATTAAAATAAAAATTATTAGATAAAATCAATGATGATTAAAATGGGGTAAGCATAAAAATACAGGGTGTCCCACCGGGAACAGCAGCGATTGATTTTTAAAAAGTACGCTTTGGGAAATTTTGAAAATTTATTAACGGTATAAAGTCTTTGGGGGACACACAACTAAAATATTTTGACAGCTCTACCACTTCCGGTTATAACGAAAGTTAATGTCAACTTGCGCCTATTTTAAATAAAACACCCTAAATATTATTTATTTTTATATTCTGAGAAAAATTCTAAACATAATTCATGTATAATGTTCTATACCTAAGTCCAACCGTTTTTGACTTATTTTAAATTTCATGTCAAAAATGACGTTTGCAAGCCATTACATAACCATCAATTTCTGATAAACAAAAGCTTTTAATATGAGTTAGGGTTGTGGTTCTCGTAGGCAAAGGACTACTTTAGCAGAATGTATTATTGTTTTTACAATTAATAAATACAGAGTAGTCAAAAATAATCGTTAAAAATTATGACGACAAAAACCTCAAAAGTCATTTTTTTAAATGGAAACTTCTATTTTTTCTGCCTTATGCTATTAGGCATTAAAAATGGGGATAGGTTTGTAAAGGATGTCTATTCTAAAAATATATAGTTTTGAAATATAACCGATATAATGTTTTTCTATTATAATAATTATGCATTTAATTACGGGTAGATACAGGGTAGTTGGCTGTGACGCCGCATTTTGTTGTCAAGGCCAACTACAAGTCAAACTAAGCTGTACTTAAAGCATTGTTGGAATAGATAAATATTAAATTCTTGATATTTCAAAAACCATAAATTTTTGGAATAGACATCCTTATACAAATATATCCTTATTTCTGATGCTTAATAGGATAAGGTAAAAAAAGATATGGGTTTCCTTTAAAAAAATACTTTTAAGGTTTTTGTCGTAATAATTTCTAACGATTATTTTGGGCACTCAGTATTCATTAATAATTGCAAAAGTATCACTATAGTCTGCTAAAGTAGTTCTTTCTCTACAAGAAACCCGTCCTCAACTTATATTAAAGGCTTTTGTTTAGAAGAAATTGATGGTTATGTAATGGGTTGCAAACGTCATTTTTAACATAAAATTTAAAATAAGTCAAAATGGTTAGACTTAGGTATAGAACATTATATATGAATTATGTTTAGAATTTTACGCAGAATCTAAAAAATAATTAATATATAGGGTGTCCTATTTAAAATAAGGAAGTCGACATTAACTTCCGGTGTGAATGTTTTGACATTTAAATAACAAGCTGTTTTTATTTTAGATTAGGCAAAAATAACCTTATTTATTAAATTATATTTAAAAAACACACATTATACACAAATTATATGTATATACAGTTATGGCCAAAAAACTAAGATTAAAATTACTTGTGTTTATATTTAGACTTAAGAGTACAGATTTAACAAGCACTTCACCAGCACTGCTAGCACAATTATTAGTTAATGTTAATTTGTTGGGTACTCGCCAAAAATGAAATTAAAAGTACTAAAAGAAAAAACAAAAAAATTAAAACAAGTAAAAAAGATACTTTAAAATCGACGTTTTATTATTTGTATTCAATTTATCTTGACAAAGGTGGCAGATTTGCCACCGAAACGTCGATTTTAAAATATCTTTTTATTTGTTTTAATTTTTTTGTTTTTTTTTAATACTTTTAAATTCATTTTTGGCAAGTACCCAACTAATTACCATCCATTAAATGAATCCGCCGAACTACAGAACATATCTTTAATTATTTGTTAGTTGGGTTAATTAATTTTAGTAAAACAGCACATCACCAACTACTAAAGGAAAACAGCACATCAAGGTATACTAATCGTATAAAATTCACTAAAATGCAATTTTACAACTAACAATGTCGTTCACTAATGACAGAAGAGTTTGGGGTACGTTTCTACCAGCTAAAAGGATTTTCTGGGTACGTTCCTAAAAATAATACTCCTCGAATATTTTCCAAGAAACAACTTATTATGTATGCGATAAAAAGGTTATATCTTATCCTTAAGAGTAGGATTAAAAAATTTTAATGTACAAAGATAATTATTTAAAACTCTTTTTATTCATTTCATTTTATTATTTATTTAGGTTAATAACAAACGTTTTTGTAGGTTCTAAAAAAACTTTTGTAATACGTTCATATAAAACATTTTGTAAACGCTTTTTTAGTCTTAAACGGTTGTGTGCCTAAAACATACGTTTTCTAAACATTGTGTGTTATTAGAGTTATGCTTTATCCAGATTTGCAACAATTTGCCGCGCCGAATAGCGCGCCACATAAGCGCGGACGTGGACGTGGACGGAGTTCACGTCGTTTCAAGGGCTTAGAGAATGATTTCAGGGCGATTCAGAGCTTGTCGGTTTTTGCATTAAAGGAGCGCGCAAATAGATTGGTTTGTTTGGACAGATGTTTGGCGAGTTGTTGCATGTCTGGGCGCAGCTTTAGATTTTCTCATAAAAATAATAAAAGTTAACTGTTTTTACATAAACATGCTAAGAAATGAATAGAAATTACTTTATTTACAAATATTTTTTACGTAGAAACTACCTGCTGTCCCAAAATAACCGAGAAATGTATTATTGGGTATAAATCAATATAAGCCGAAATTTTATTTTAGCCATATTTGACCGGACTAATAACTTTCCACAGAGGCTTCGTTATTGTTTCATTTGTTTGACGAAATTTTGTGAGTAGAAGAAAAAGTAAACGTCAGTACCTGTTTTCATCTACTTACTCTATTTAAAAAGATATAGTAAAATGTTCTGGTTTTTTCCAGCGTAGTAAATAACGTGAATTGTTTTTGCCATGTCCGTGCCGGTCTTAATACTGTGTATTGGTAAAATTTTTCAGATCAAAAGTTTGCGCGTTCTGCTTAAAAAAAAATGTTGGTAAAAAGTGTTTGCAAAGATATACTTTTTAATGTTAATATTAGGGGCTTAAACCTTTACGATATATTTTTTTGTTACCTTGAAGAATACGTTTTATACAGGGTGATTCAAATTTGTTTTTATATTTAAATATATATATAATAAAACAAACCGTAGTTCAAAAACTAAGACGTTTAGGACATATGTTCATATAAAGTTTAATTCTTATTTTCTGTTGTAAAATCGCCCCGTAAAGTTTGTCGGTTTGAGTTACTGGACACCTTGTATGTATGTAGGTAATTTAATTGAAACTGATGAAAACTTTGATGTCTATTGGTGCGTAACGGTTTATCGACTTTAATAAAGAGTACCTTAATTTCTAAGTTTTGAATGTCTATAAAATGACGCAACCAGCTTTGCGATATCTGTCAAAATAAAAAAGTTATGGTGTGAATAAATTTTAAGTTTTAGGTAAAGTGCCCTCTAGCGGTATTTAAAAGAGTACTTTTATCTTACAATTTTAAAACCTGCAAAGCTCGGTTTGTGTGCCAAATATTAACTGGGTTAGTTAAAAAATAAATGCAATATGGTAAAAACCAAAATAAAAATTGAACTTTGACGGCTTGTAACTCGAAAAGAATGACATTTTGAAAAAAATTATATCAATCAAAATCTTATTTTGTTAAATAGAATCACCCCCTAAGTTTCGTGATTGATTTTTAAATCACCCTATATATTTAAAAGAAATGGCCCTGTATACTGTAGATATTTTCCATTTTATTAAGTTTGTTTATTATTTGTAACAAGCCGTCTTGTAAATAGTATATTACATTACAAGTGTGGAAAATGACTAATTTCACACAAGTGGGAATATTGTAGCACAAGGCGTTAGCCGAGTGCAACAAACCCACGAGTGTAAGAAAGTCATTTTCACACGAGTACTGTGCACTATTTTTCCTACGACCACAAAATTATTCACCAAAAAAAAAATCAAGTTTGTCTTTACAGAATAAAGAAAAAACAATTGAGAACTTTGCAACACTAGGGTGATTTTACTTTGTAACACTAGTGTGATATGTACTTGTCCTCACTGCTACTGTTTGACAATATTTTTACATAAAAAAATCACCTACCTAGAAGCATTTTATAACTTTTATCATTTTGGAATTTAAAAAGGCCCTCACTTAATAAAAATTGTATGGTTTGGTTAGGTAATAACGGTAATAGTTTAATACGGTTTCCTGCTATTTTAAGAGTTTTTTAAATTATTGATACATATTTTAGACACTTTTCTAAATAAAACGTAAGTGGCGCATATTCAAAATATTCCGTTTTTAAAAAATATCAGTAAACAAACTTACGGGACCGGGGTGAAAAGGGGTACTGGGTGGGGTAAAATTGGTAAAACGAGTTAATGAAACTGAACATCACATGTAAAATTAAGTAAAACTTACATTTTTTCCTCATATGTTTGAGAAAAAATATAAAAAATATAAAAATTGTAAATGCATAACCTAAACGTCAGTATTACCATGCAAAATATGGAAAGCATTTGGCAACGTCGGAAGGGTCTGATTCTATTTATGAATGGATAAAAGAAAGTCGATTCATAAGGTGTGTATAAGCCTCAGGTTTAGTTGAGGGATTAAAAAAAAGATTTAACTAGTTGTTGAGTACACGAAGACAGAGAGAAAGGAATTTGATCTATAGGAGTTTTTCTCTGGCGCTTTAGGTCGAACGGTCAAGCGGCGTGCTCAAAGGTAGTAGGGAGATTTTTAATTTGATCTACTTACCTGACAATACTGTGCCACTGAGCGAGCAGTCAGTGAAAATTGTTTTTTGTGGTTATGTCTATTTTTGTTATTGTTTTTTTTCGGAAATTTTATTATTATTCTTTTTGATATTAGAAGAAAGCTATTACTGTGTAGTAACTTAACGTTAATAAGATGATTTTCGCTAATTTGGGTTCTACTGTTTAAGGTAAGTCAAAATTTTTTTACTGTCACTACAATAAATATGTCACTTGCAAACCCAATAGCAGTTTTTAGAATGACATCATAATATATATCACACGAGTGTTGTAAAGTACTTTGCAACACTAGTGCTGTAAAGTACTTTGCAACACTAGTGTGATATAAGACATTTTATGCGTAATAACAGTGTGCTAATTGCTATTTTCACAAGTGCTCGTAGGAAAAAGCTTTATCACTTAATAACTTGGTAACCGATGTACTAAATACAATACTAAATACATTTTAAAACAGTTTTTATAAATGGGCCATTGTAAAAATTCACAACCGATGCAGGTTTTACTTTAACATGGAAAGAAACAAAAAAACGCGGAAGCCACTAAATCCGATTGTTCTAGAAATAAATTCTCTTTATTGCGGTCGGTAGTATATAACGCAGGCTCTTTGTGTTAAAAAAGGAGAGATTGATGGTTATTGGCGGCCTTTACGAGGGAAACTCTATAAATTTTCGCCTTTTATAGTAAAGATAATTGAGAAATTACCCTCGAGACTTTTTGGAAGTTAGTTTATAGTTCTCCAGGTATTTGTGGGATAGGGCATACGCTTAAGCGTTGGGCATATTAACATTGAAAAGATAGTGTATAAGTGTTTTAAGGTAGTACCACCAGTGTAAGAATTAATGTTTAAAAACTTATGAAACTTGGCATATTGGTACTTTATAATAAGAATAACAACCAGTTAAATTTTTAAAGGTCTACAGAGAACTGAAAAAAGTTATATATATTATAAAATAATTGCTTTTAACATTGATCCTTACGAGAAATCACAGATTTAATTTTACTTTACAAAAACTTATGTTCAGATTTCAATGAAAGTTGTATCAATGGAAGAAAAACAATTCTAAACATTTTGGATAATTAAAATCCAACCCTCAGGGATTGTAATAGGAGTAACTAAAAATATTAAGAGAAATAAGCTATGTGACTGACATGTGGCAACGCCGCCGAAAGGTTATGCTGCGCTCGAAAAACTTTATCGAATACGGTACATGTGACATAAAAAAATTGATGCTAGTCCAATACGTTTTTCGGTTACACGATCCAATGAGTAATAATAAATATTCGCAATAATTAAAAACATTTTTTCCGAGTGTTTTTAAGTGAACAATTCGACGACAATAGTCCGATGTATCAATATTTACGTTAGTTGACAGAAATTTGTTATAACTTTTTTCAGTGACTGTTTCGCCTTTTTAATGAAATATATTTTTGGTGATAAAATAAGGGTGGTATACAGATTTTATTAGTAAATAAACATAACAATTTAAAACCCATAACTTGTTTAAAGATTCTTGTATAGTAGATTTTTGCATATGATTTCTATTGTTTTTACACAGCGTTGCCAAATATAAATACCACGGTAGTCAAATTACCTTACGCACTCATTTGGCTCTTGTGGTATCGGTAAAACTACCTTAATAAAATTTAGTAAAACTACAATTATGTTTGACAACGGTTATATAGGGTCTAATAAATGGGTGTGTAACATGATGACAATATTTTTATTAAAACTAATTGATTAAAGGCCCAACTTTCATCATACTTTTATAAAATTGATTGACGCGTCTTACAGATGTGGTAATTTTTTAACCCAAAATTACTGTCGATCTGACTTACAGGGTGAGTTTTTAAAAACTAACAAAGTCGAGGTTAATATCAAAAAATAAAAAAAACACCGTTTCTATAAAACTTGGGGGAACATAAATGACATATTTTTCAAAACTCTATTAACTCCTTAAGCTGCACCCCCAGTCACTTAAAAATATTTAATACCAACATCCCTTGTGAGGCAACCCTCTGAGAAGCTTATAAAAAATGCTTTTCGTCGGTCATAATAAAGTTGGGTAAAATCAAATACTACCATTAAATTTTAGAAAAATTCTACCCTTTTATCCATAAAGAGTACCAAAAAATCTTTAAATAAATTAATATTAAATTAATTAAAATTTTAAAAATAAATTAAAATAAAACTGCCTTTACCCACCCCCATAAAAAGTCCTAAAAGTTTTGGTTAGTTCTCTTTTTGAATTTTGTCGAAAAAAAGTAATAGCAACTAGTCCTTGTTGTTAAGCGCTTGTTCAATCAAACTAACCAAAACTTCTTATAAAGGCGAGTAAGCTCTACAGGGAGTAATATCTTAATTAATTATTAGTTTTTAAATAATTTTTCTATAATTTAATTGGACATTTTCTAGTATTTTTATGGAAAATAAAAGTATGATTTTCCTAAAATTTAAGGGTAGTAATTGATTTTACGCTAAGCATTTCCCATAAGCTTTCCAGAGAGGTGCCACATAAGGAGTGTTGCCATTTAAGATTTTTAAGTGACTGAGGGTGCAGGCTTAGGGGTGTTTCAAAAATACGTCATTTATATTCCTTCCAGGTTTTATAGAAACGGTATTTTTTATTTTTGATATTTGCCTTGGTTTAGAAAATATAGCCATTGTAAATTTTTAAAAACTTGCCCTGTATATTTTTAGTCAGATCAACAGCGACCAGGGAGCTCAGTTCACATCTGGCAGTGTCGTGAAGAATTTACTTTATTGGATTATGATAAAATAATTTCAATCGTAAGCTTTCCCTCCTCTTCCTCTCTAGGGGTCGCAACCTTATCTGTATAGTAAGTATTTTTTTCTTATAACCTTAAATTAAGAAAAAAGTATATTTAATATTCCACTAATTTTTTTCCTTTTAAAGTATTCTTAACGTTTATTATATTAGGCAAGGGCAGAATAGTCCTTTATAATATACAAAAACTTTAATGTTCTTAAAATGTTTATTAAATATGTTTATTCTAGAAAAAAGCCAAATATAATTTTGTTTAAATTTAAAGTTTAACTTAAAAATTAGTTATAAAATACTTATTATATGGCTAAACATTCTTTACTATTTTTATTTTCTTCTCTGGTTATGATACCTTAAGGTGTATATTTTAGCAGCCAATCAATTTCAAAACTAATGGGGTCAAAATTAAAAAACAATTATTTACATTACAATTAAGGAAAGTTTTACTTGTCCTCCCAAGAGAGGAAAAGCACTTTACTCCAAAAGGAATGTATGTTTTTTGTACTACCTTTGCGACAATTTCAAGAAATACATAATTATTTGATTGCAGTATCGAAAATAAAAATTATTCTTATTTTATTCGCAGGTCCGCGTACCTCGTAATAATTAAACACCAATCAAAATACGATATTTAAAATTTTTAAACATCATAGCAAATATCGGTGTAAAGGCACTATGCATTGTTTTTATAATAAATTAGTTTAATATGGGACAAGTATAAAATGTTATTTTTTTTCAACGATTAATACTTATTTTTGATTGTTGTAGAATCTCATTTGGCACAATTAAACTGTACTTTTTTAAACAGTTTAATTGTGCCAAATAATTCTACAACATATAAAATGTTACTTACATTCCACAAGTATGACTTTTGAGTATTCTGTGCAAGTTCAATACCATACTTACTTTACGACTACTGATTTATTGTGGATGTATACCAATACAAACAATACGTTTAATATTTATTACTTTAATAATGCGTGCATTTTTAAACAGTCGTAGAACAACAGTTTTATTTGGTCCAAAAAAAAATATAATTTCAAAGCAAAAAATGGAATCTAAAGAACTATAAATTTTACATTTTTGATTTTTAATTTATTAAAAAATTCTGCCATTAACTTAGGTTAGGTTTACAATCGAAAAACTAGGTTGAAAATCGCTCTTGCCTTAAAATTTGTCCCCTTATATATAGACTACTGTGGTTTTTATAACATCTTTTTTATGCAAGGGACGTAGATAATTGGTCCGTCAACAGTTAATATAGGTCTACGTCCAAAAAAAAACTGACAGATGGAGTTTTTGCAAAGGGCTGATCAACTAAAATAATACTTTTAATATTCCTTGATCCCCCTCGTACAAAGCTTTTCTTTTAAACTAAAAAAGCAAGATAAATGATATTGGTTTCTTTTTATGTGATGTTGTATGTACGTGAGTGTGCACTATTCAGGTAAATGACTCGAGAATAAATCAAAATGCGGAGAGGAAGACCTAAAAGAATGGTTAAAGTTGAAAAATAATACATTTAAGTGGTTGTGGTCATAAGTCTTGACATTTAAACAATAAAAGTTTTTATAGGGTAAATCCTCAATAAATGTATCTTTTTTTTTCAGGTTACCGGGATAGTGGGAAGAGCGGATGTGCTGGCATGTGTGTTTTTCTTTTGTCTCTGCTGGCATATCACGGGTAAGTAAATGTAATTACTAATAGTTATTTATTATGCAAGAAAAAAGGTTTTAGATTAGATGTTTTCCAATGCAAAAAGGAAGACAATATATCGAGAGCTAAAGCCTAAAATGTTTTTCGGTGTATAATATTAAATTTTCTTTTCTGTGACGAAAATAACCACAATTTATTGTTAAACACACATATTATTACGATATATTTAAGGTTGAAAATTAATAATGTGATGAAACGTTTGTCAGCCGGATAATTCCAAATTGTTAGTTGGGTTTAGAGTAAACTAGACATTTGTTTATAACTTCGAAGGTTATATTTGTTGATTATAGCGTTTAGGGTTAGATAAAATTTGGCTTTAAACTTTAGGTTTTATATAGATAAAAAAAAAGTAAAAGAAAAACTGGCATAAACTTTTATGATTTAACTTTTTTATTGAAAATGTACTTTTTAAAAGTACATCTACCAGATTTCTAAAGATCAGTGTTTAAGTAACAATTTGGGTTAATTGCAAATTTAAATACTTAATTGCTTTATTTTTTAATATGGAAAACATTTCAAAAATATTATTACAGATTTTAAAGAAAAAAAAATTTAAGTTAATTATTTTAAAATAAAATATTTTTTACTCTGTGGTGTAACTTAACTCCTTTTAAGTTCTGGTCAATATGTTTATTTGCTTATAAATACAAAAAAATATATTACAATGAATGCCCAAAATTTTAGTTAAGTGTGTGTGTTGTTAAATTTAAAAATAAAAAATAAAAAAGAATAAAATTGATAATTTTAAAGGTAGATATATTTTTCATATTAAAAGATTTCTAGGCATAAAACTTTGCCGTTAGGGTCACTTTTTATCATTTTCACATTTAACTTATTTGAAGCGTAATATTTACAAAATATTTTTAATTTAACTTAAGCGTACTTACGTGCCTTAAAACACAAGTTTTGTAAATATTTTAAAGTTACTGGCGCAAACAATTATATTTTATCTCTAAACAATAAACATCAATTTTCTGATATAAATTTTAAAAGTTTAGGCTTTGATCTTTAGCTTAAAAAATAAACTGTAAAAAAATGCATATCATATTTGTAAAAATTGTAAAATATGCGCGTGATACATCCAAAAATAATTGGATTATTTACCCAATAAACATTGGCGAGCTCAGTGCTGTACTTTAGTAGGTCACCTGATAGTAAACACTTAAAATCTTGAATTTCAAATAATTTTTTTATCTTTGTTTGTAACTTGCCTAGAAAATAAAAGTCATATTTCTTAAAACTGTTGGAAATAATCATCTAACAACTTTGGTTGATTCTTTTACGCAGTTTAGGAAAAATCTATTTAGCTTAATATGTTAATTACTACGTCCAACTACGCATCCTTAAAAAGGTAATGGTCATGTCCAGTCAGTATGTCCTGTCTAGGTCCAACATTCAGTAAAATAAATTCGTCTTTTGTATAGCTTTAGCTCGAAGAGAGTTTACTTAAAGGCACATGTTTATGGAAGAAAAATGTCTTATTATGACTTCAAAAATATGCCCTTAAAATAGATAATAAAAAACAACCTGTTTAAAAAAACTAAAACGAAAAAAATGGTGTGTAAATTTTAGTGAAGCGTCTAATAAGCAACTGCATCTTATATATTTGTATAAGAATATTAATTTGTAATTCATTATTAACACCATTCCTTAACCAGCATTATATGAAAAATAAAATGCTAAAACTCCAATTTTAAACAATGAGTTTGGTACTTAGTACACCTATCCTCAAAATTATATCGACTACAAGAAAAAAATCAAGACAATTTATAAAACAAACTTAAATAACGTATGAAGTATGCCAGGTATTGGAAATCGCTGCTTTTAAAGGTAGAAATTTTCTAAAACTCCTCAAAGCCTTATTATATTTATTAAGTAATACATTAGCCATTATTTAAGCATTGACCTTGCAAAAGCAAAAGAAACCATCATTATCGAATTATACAGAGTGGTCTCTAAGTAATTGGCCAAAATTGAACTGGAGTGAGTCTAAAATATTGCGTAGAACTAAACCTACCTCAGTTCAAAAGTTGACATTAACATAGATAAAGGGTGTCGAAGTTTTAAAAAAAATATTTTAAAATTATTTCGATAATATTTATTACGTTTTGAATATTGTTATAAAACTCGGTAATTAGAGGTTTTCTAACAAGAGCTATTTATATCGGATGGTAATTTTTGGGTGTTAACTAGAGGACGCCACCTACACTATTTTAAATTTATTAACAACGTCCCAACTTATTTGTGCTAATCTGTATGTACCATTTAGGTTAAATAAGGAACTTTTCTTTGCTTCTTACACAAAAAAGGTATCTTGGAAAAATGGCTCTGGGCAACCGTTTTTGAAGTATTGGCGTTATAGTTATTTAGTGCAGCGTATTAGTCATGTCTCATCGGAAAAGAATAATTTAATGTTAACATTCATATACTTTTTGGTTGCTCTAAACCACTTAAGTGCAAATATTTTGAAAACAGTGACTCAGAGGTATTCTTAAAAAGTATACCTTTTTTCGTGGAGAAAGCATAGGAAAATTTACTGGTCTACCTAGATTGTAAATACAAAACAGCAAAATAAAAGGTGAAACGATTTAGAGAATTTAAAAGTAATGAAGGTGGCATGCTTTACTTAACACCCAAAAATTACCATTAGATATGAATGGCTTATCTCCTAGATACTGAGTTGTTAAAAGTTATGGGCCAACATTTTTAATTTTTACCAAGGAGCATTAAAAATCTAACCTAATTTTTAAAATTTAAAATGTGTTTCTTGGCAAAAAATAATTTGTATATAATGTGTATCATATTTGTAGAAATTGTAGGATAGGCCCGTTATACTTCTAAAAATTATTAGGTATTATCAATTAACAACCTTGCTAGTACTCTGTTGGAATTAATCCTGGATAAATCTCCTGATAATTAATGTTAAAATTAAAATTATTTTCGACAAAAAAGTTTGCAAACTTCTTTGTTTGTTATCTAGCTACAGAATAAGATTCATTTATAAAAACGATTAAGAATAATCATTAAACAACTTTGGTAGATTTTTTTGCAACTTAAGGCCAATTCATTTGGCTGAATATGTTCGTGGCTATGCCTGACTACGATCTTTTATAAAGGCAACCAGTGCTTCATTTTAAAGGGAAAAGAAGTCTCATTTTGAACCCTAAAAATATGTCTTAAGAATATTTTTAATAAACTTTAAAAGTATCTGCACTTTAAAAAACTAAAAAACCAAAAAATTCTTATGTTAATTTAAGCGAAGAGTCTAATTAGCAACCTCATCTGACGTTTTAAGAACAACCACTTAAGTGCTTGAGTTTTCCGATAAAAATAATAATTTGTTATTTCTTAAGAAGCACCATTACGTAGGCGGTATTATATTGAAAATAAATTACCAAAACCCTAATTTAAAACAATAACTTCGGTACTTAGTACACTTATCCTTAAAATTTATATCGACCACAAGACCGAAATCGAGGCAATTTATAGAAAAGTCTTAAATCGGGTAAATCCCGCAGATTGCGTTTAGGGATTAAGGGTCCTAAAGGGCCAATAATTAAGCCGCTAAAAATCTGACAGGCTGTGGCCCTGCAGGGACTCGCTTCACTGCCTCGATTAATGTTAAAGGGTTGGTGTAAAATGGCGTAATGCTTTAGGATGAAAATACGACTAGGATTTATTAGCCAAGAAATAAACATTTGACTTTTAACAAGGGTTAAGTTGGGATTTACAGATGTTGGTGGTATTTTCATGAAGTCGTTTTTATAAGTTTTTGCCTGTCTGCAATCTATTTTTAATACTTATAATTATAGACCGGATTAGGGTGGCCCATCAGATTCGACACGGTCTGTAGCTGGATAATCATAGGCTTTTTAAAAAACCTAAACTGGGGAACATTTAGAGGTCGGATTAGGTCACAAGATAAAATTATTTAAGTCTACAGAGAGTCTTGAACAGAATGGGACGATAAAAATTGTATTTGTTCAAATGGAATACCCTATATTTTACGACGGTTGTGGATTCTACAAAAAAAAACTTCACTTAATTTGTAGTACCAAGTGTCAGAGATGAAATACAATTTAATTTTATTTTAACACTATTAACTTTTTGAACTTTAAAATTTGTTACAAAATTTAGTCTGTCATATATTACGTAAGTCATATCATGATCAAATGTTGTACAGGTGCTCAAAAAATAATTTCACTTTTTAGGAAATCAAATACCGTTTAATTTTAAATGAATCACTTTTGATTTTTTACACCACATGACGACAAATAAAATACCCTTATTAATGGTATGCAAGTTGTTTACATATATATCCTTTGTATTTTTTTAGCAAATTTATTCTTTAGAATTGTTATGGCCAAATGTTTATTTAAATTAAAGTTGGTTGTGACATAGCAGCCATTTGTAATTTCCTTAAGAAAAAAACAACAACCATTTATCGATTACTAGTATTTTAGTCGGTTTGCAACAAGTTTTAGTAATTTTAAATAAATACCCCTTCTCTACAACAACAGGATGACCTAATACTGGTAGGATGTAAAAACAATTGTTTACTTTATTCGAGAGTTTATGCTAAAAAATATCCCAACAGAAATTATTTGATTATGTAAAGTCCCTAAAAAAAATTACCAAATTGATTATGGATAATGGAAGACGAAACGAGTTTTAGGTAACAGAATGTCATCATAACTGATTAGAGGCATTAGTAGCATTATTTCAAAATACAGGTTTTATCATTATTATATTCAGCTGCAATAAGTATTATTCGAAGTAGCATATAAGCTAACCAACTGATTAGGGGCATTAGTAGCATTTTTTCAAAATACAAGTTTTATCATTGCCATATTCAGCTGCAATAAGTATTATTCGAAGTAGCATATAAGCTAACCAGAACTAATTAAATTTTGTCTGTGAATTCTAGGAAAAAGTAAAAGATAATAAAAAAACTTATAATTTGTGCTATTCTCAGGCAAATTTACATTTCACGATAATGGCTTAGTAAACGGACATATCTATATCACAGCCTTCTTAGAATTTAAATAGACATTTGAAATCAAAATATGTAAAAAGCTAATTTACTAAAAAGTATAAAATTTAGGTATAAGTAACTTATGTGCCATTTGAAAGCGAATTTTATTGGTCATCATACAGTGTATAAAAATACAGGGTGTTCCATTTAAAATAGGAGAGTTATTGCTATTTGATCTGCTAAAAATGTAAATTATTTTTGAGCACCCTGTACAACATTTGATCAGCATATGACTTACATAAGATATGGTAGACTTTTTCTAATTTTGCAGAAAATTTTAAAGTTTAAAAGGTAATAGTGTCAAAATAAAATTAAATTGATTGCATCTCTGCATCACAAAAACGAATCAAATCAAAAACTTGGTACTATTAACAAACTTAAGCTATTTATCTATATGGAAATTAAAACCGCCATCAAATATGGGGTGCTTTATTTAAAAAAATACAACTTTAATACGTCACACTTTTTTGAGATACCTTGTATGGACTAAAATAATTTTATACTGTGACTTTATCCGACCCCTACAGGTTTCAATTTTTTTTTTAAACCCCGTGGTTATCCAGCTACAGACCGTGTCGAATATGGTGAGCCACTTTGTACAGTGCATTTCTTTAATATCCTCCTTTCTATTTCGGATCACTTTAAAAAATTTCAACTTTGGCTTAAAAAATTATGCTATTATACTATATTTTGAAGTGAAATTGATAGATAAAAATTGTAAGATAAGCTGTTGGGCGCCATCTTAAAAAAACTATAAATAAAAAGGGGGTTTTATGAACATTTTAAAGGTCCTGACAAGAACTGTATAACCCTAAAATATAAAGTTTATATCATTACTTACTACGAAATGTCGGTACTTTTAAAATTACCCAAATACTCGATTTGAATGGTGATATTTAATAAGTTATTATTTTAGTAATAAAGTTAGATGTACCAAATTTTGTTTTTAAGTTTTTTAAAAGGTCATCAATTTAAAGCATAATTTTTAACAAATATCATACCAACAAAACAATTTGATAAATCAGTTGCGGTCCTCGTGCTCTCGTATCGCGGTTGTGTTGCAGCAGTAATTATTTACGACTCATTTTTTTGGAAAAAGATTGATTTTGGGACATAATTTATAATGAACCGTTCTTGCTTAAAATATTGCAAGGTATAACCTCTTAAATCTACGAACATTATTTTCCTAACACCTTGTGTAAATTTTATTTTAAAATAAGAATTAAAAAATAATGAATATTTATTCAAAGACTGTCATGTTTTAAGTGATTTAATTTTAATAATGGTTTTAAAACATACCATATAATATTTCTATACTTTACATTGTACACAGTATTAAACTGATAAATAATTTCAAACTTCAAGATGGCAATCAAGAACGACTCAGATTAAAAATTATATATTAACCTCCGCAAAATTTCATATGGCTCTACCGGTGCCCATATCTCAAAACAAAGAAAAAAAATTTATAAAACCAATTCTGCTCTTAAGGAAAATCCAACGAAGGACAAAAATAAAATACGCGCAATTACACATGAAAAAAAATCAAAAGATAAACTATAAGCTAAATGACAACTACATGACAAAAAACAAAATTTTGACGTAACATTTACTACCCACGAACAGCATGTGTGAGAGTAATAAAAATAAGTCTAGTACCTTTCTCTCTTGCGATCCTTGATTTTTTTATAAAACCACCGAGGAAATGCACTCTTTTAAATAAAAAAAATAAAAATCGGTCCACAATTGACGGGTTAATCGGTAATGGTAGCGTTATGGAAAATGTCATATTTTAAAAAAAAAAATACAATATTTTCTTAATCTATAGATTAAACTCTTTATAACCTAAAAAGAAGTTTTAGAAGGCAATGGGGATTTTACCAACAATATAAAATACAGACATAACTTTATTACGTCACGCTTTTTTAGGCAACCCCTTTATACTATTATATTTTAAATGTGAAGTTTACGCCTGACTATATAACTACGAAAAAATAAACTAAAAAGTTTAATGAATTACCAGTAAATGAGCTTTTTCAGTATTCTGACTCACTCTATACGTGTACAATTAAAAGGTAAAATTAATGCTGGCTGTCGGGCATAGATTAATTTAATTAAAAATAAATAATC
The DNA here is from genome assembly GCA_014170235.1 of Listronotus bonariensis. Lineage (NCBI taxonomy): Eukaryota > Metazoa > Arthropoda > Insecta > Coleoptera > Curculionidae > Listronotus > Listronotus bonariensis. The sequence continues at coordinate 47,743 of JACEGR010000616.1, forward strand.
TAATTTAGATCAAAACAAATATAATAAAAAGAGAACAAACACATGCTACACGTCCTAAATTTTTACCGAGTTTGTTTGCAAAGTTACACGGAACCTTTAATTAAATGTAATCCCTAAAGGCTCCGGTAAATTAGTTTGTTTTTAATCCGTCATTTGAACGAGCTATAGACTGCTTATTTTGCCGTATACAGAAACTAATTGAAAACTTTTCTTTTTCCAATTTTACTGCATTTTAACGTATTTACCAAGCTACCATTAAGTTTTGTTTTAAAGAGCAATCGTTTTGGTACGCTGCTATCACGATATGCTTATTATTTATGAAGAGGCTTATTGCAATTAAAAAGAAGCTATGTAGACGCATTTATTAAAAACACCAAACAATCCAATAACAAACCCGTGTTTTTAAAATCTTGTGATAAAGCCAGAATTTTAAAAGTTTAGACTTACAAGAAGTTTCTACAGGATCCTAGTCCAGAAAACCGACAGGCCAGCATTGAAGCAAGAAACTATTACAATCAAACAATTTCTGAAACCAAAGACTTCTTCGACAATCGTATTAAAAACAAAGTTTTTCTTGCTCAAATGGCAGCAAATCTTTCTGGTCTTTTGCGAAAAACAAAAGTAGGAATTTTTGTACTTGTCCTTTTCCACCACTAACTTTGTAAAATGAAATTATTTCTACCGCTAAAGGAAAGGCAGAACTATTTGCTAAACAATTTGCTGCCAATTCAAACCTTGGCCCTCCCGTAAATCATCCAATTCCAGCTATTACCCCAGTTACTCATAAAATGCCCGATATTATTTTTAAGGTAAAACACATTAAGCGTATCCTTTCTTCTTTTAACACCAAGAAATCGTCTGGGCTGGACGGCATACGCCTGACTATATAACTACGAAAAAGAAACTAAAAAAGTTTAATGGATAACGAGTAAATGAGCTTTTTCAGTATTCTGACTCACTCTATACGTGTACAATTAAAAGGTAAAATTAATGCTGGCTGTCGGGCATAGATTAATTTAATTAAAAATAAATAATCTAATTTAGATCAAAACAAATATAATAAAAAGAGAACAAACACATGCCACACGTCCTAAATTTTTACCGAGTTTGTTTGCAAAGTTACACGGAACCTTTAATTAAATGTAATCCCTAAAGGCTCCGGTAAATTAGTTTGTTTTTAATCCGTCATTTGAACGAGCTATAGACTGCTTATTTTGCCGTATACAGAAACTAATTGAAAACTTTTCTTTTTCCAATTTTACTGCATTTTAACGTATTTACCAAGCTACCATTAAGTTTTGTTTTAAAGAGCAATCGTTTTGATACGCTGCTATCACGATATGTTTATTATTTATGAAGAGGCTTATTGCAATTCTAAAGAAGCTATGTAGATGCATCTACAAACAAAATTTTCATAATCAAAGGCTACCAGCTAAAAGAACATTCGTAAAAGGCTTGCAAAGACTTCTGGGCCCGTATTCTTGATTTTGAGAGAAAGTTACACTCCCTCAACTTCTCTACTCCCTCGATGTTCTATTGTTTTCCAATGACAGTATTCTTGAACGGGCTCGATAGAACGGAGAATGATAATTATCAGGCAGTGTTGCCAAACGTATATGTTTAATTTGGGACAATGAAAATAAATATAATTTTGACAGTGAAGAACTAACCACTGTTTGGCAGTTTGGAACCGAAATTTTGTAAAGTAAACGAACATTTAAGTTTTCTAGTGTTTAGCATTTTATTAACGTTTAAATCTTTATTATGGAGACAAAAATCTCTAAAAGCACTAGCGAATCGAGAGGGGGCGGCCCGCCCTGGGCCTCAGTTAGAAGGGGCTCCAAAAAGGGGGTCCTCATACAAAAAAAAGGTACATATAAGGGTTGAGGAGCGTAGTTTTAAAGGTAGAGACCTTTTTTGATCGTAAAATTCGGGGGCCCCAAAATTTAGATTTTGGAATAATGACCTTTTTTGGTTTAACAACTTTTTGCAAAGACAATGAGGGGGGCTTAACCTGGTGCAGTTCACGATTATTCCCAGGGATTATAGATTCAATATTTTTTTATTAGGTTTCTAAAACAATTTATGACATTAAACACACAACCACACTATTTTTTTCTTGGTAAAAATAGGTATCTGCTCACATTTGTATTCATTAAAAGTGCCGAAGCTCGTGGTTGTGGTTGCATAAAGGTCAGTAACTCTACCAATTTGTACACCAAATTTTTGGGCCAATCTTAACATCTTTACAAATTTTTGATCCGAAACTGTAAAGGGATTTCTTTGAACAAGAATGTTTACCCTAATATGCCACTTCTCCACTACATTTTTATTAATTAATGTCTTCCAATATATTAACTGATTAATATTATTCATTTTTACAATCAAAATAAAAAAATAAAGATAATATATGTATTAATAAAAATCGTCACAGGATAGTCAACGCCTAAAGCTTAAGTTTATAGGTTATGTAAACATATTTTCTATGAATCTTCGACTTTCTCCAAGTCAATACAAAGAGAAATCATTTGCTCCCAAAGGAAATTGTTTTTATCACTTTCTCATAGAATTGGCTTCAAGAATACAGGATTTCTTGGCCACTCTATTTTTTACCACTTTCTCTCACAATTTCTACTCCCCAAAACTAAAGAATATGGACTCTGGACGCAAAGAGCATATAGCCTAATTTTGACAGTCGCGAAAGACATCGTGAAGTTGGAGTGGAAACCAACAAATAAATTTTAAATTTAATAGACGAAGATTCAAGAAGAAGTATTGTGATTACCAATAAATTTAACTGTAACTTTACTCATGTGATTTGCAAAAGTTGTGTTTTTTTTTTAGTGCATCACAGCTAATAATGGTGGTGATTAGTAGTATGTATCGCCACGTATAGGTTAGTCCTGTCATTTTTTTAAATGACTGTAATGTACTGAAATTTTTAATAAACAAAAAATATTAATAATAATTTAAGGAATAATTTTTTAACAAATATCATACAAACCTGAAAAAACTTTAATAAATCCATTGCCGTCCTCGTGCGCTCTCATCGCATTTGTGTTGCAGCCTTGCAAGTGTTTCAAAAAATTGAATTATTTACGACTCAATTTATTGGTAAACGATTGATTTTTGGATATTTTTTTAAGCTCCGGGTCTATAGATACAATGTGTTTATGCCAGTTAAGGTTATTCTCAAATGTGACGCCCACAAGGTTAAATGTGTCCCCGCTCTGCAAAACCTGGTCACTCATAAGCAAAGGATGAGTGTTTGATGATTTTTTGCGACAAGGAACATGATTGTGTTTTGGATGCATTAAATTGAACGAGATTTTTGGCGCTCCAATCCAATATCAAATTGAGATCCTGTGAAAGAGATATCTGCATCGCCCTGCGTTTGCTTTCCAAGTCGGGTTGAGAAATTGGTTTGGGAACCTGAAAAGTGGAGTGAAGGGTACTATCGTCAGCATAACTATGAATGGGATTGGTTGTGGAAGAAAGAGGGTCGTTGATGTGAAGAAGAAACAAAGTTGGTATTAGTACTGAACCCTGTGGCACTCAGCATTAATTTCGTGAAAGCTTGAAGAGTGGCCATCAACAATGACTGATATACGTCGATTAGAAAGATAACTGGAGAGCCAAGAGCAGAGTTTAGTTGGAAGACCGTAAGAGGGAAGTTTATTAAAAAGTGCGTCATGCCAGACTTGGTCGAAAGCTTTAGATATATCAAGAGCAACGATCTGGGACTCACCTAGAAACTCAAGAGACTTGTTCCAGTTATGTGAAACGAAGAAAAGAAGATCTGCTGTAGATCTCTTGTGACGAAATCCGTATTGCCTGTCATGTAAAATTTTATGTTTTTCTAAGTACCTAAGAATTTGCGAGTTAATGGATTATTCTTTATTATAAACTTTTTTGCTTAAAATAATGCAAGTTATCACTTCTTAAAGTTACGAACATTGTTATCCTAACGCATTGTATAAATTTTGTTTAAAAATAAAAATAAAAAAAATATATTTATTCAAAAACTGTCGTTTTTATTAGGCGATTAAACTTTATTAAGGGGCCAGACAACTTTAATAATAGTTTAAAAACATACCATATAATATTTATACTTATGTTGTACACATTTTTAAACTGATAAATAATTTCAGACTTTAAGATGGCAATAAAGAACGACTCAGATTAAAAATTAAATATTAACCTCCGCAAAATTTTATATGGCTCTACCTGTGCACATATCTCAAAACAAGAAAAAGAATTAAATTAAACCAATTCTGTTCTTAAGGGAAATCCAACGAAGGGTCCGCAAAGAAAAGAAAACTGTTTTAAAATTGCTCCTATGGGAAAAAGTCACATGTAGGCCCTTTTGTACATACGGACAAAACTGTTTAAAAATAAATTGCATTTTAAAGGAAATTCATGAAAAGAAGCGAAAAGTATTCTAAGTTAAATTACATGAGTAGCTTATTTTGTAAGAATTGCTAAATACTGGGTGATTTTGGAGATTCTGAATAGACGAAAAACCTTATTAATAACTCTACGAAAATATTTGCTTCTTTATAAAAAAATCCTGCTTGGTGAGAAAAGGGACAGCGTGAGAGGTAAAAAACGATACCAGTAAAAAAAAAAAAATTAGACACACATAAATAAAATCTACAAAAAAAAATATAGTAGGAAAGCCCCCGATGCTAAATGGGGATTTATTTGAGGGTCTTAGAGACTTATTGGGTTGCAAAGCTTATATGATAAGAAAAAAAAGGTATAAAATGTATACCTCTTCATTGGTGGGGGAAGACGGTATAGATTTTTAATTATGTAACAAAATACTGTTATTATTTCGGCTCGTGGAAATTGTTCGGATCATATTGGATTGTATATAATTTTTAAATTCCCTCTTGGGGCTTCTATACAATTAAGTCACTTAACAACATACATACAGTGCATTTCTTTAATACCCCTCCCCTTATTTTTTAAACAAATTAATTTAAAAAATAAAACTTTAAGATATAATGATAGATGTACTTAATGTGATATTTACTTAAAGCTCTTTAAAAGATTTTTTTAATAGTAATATAATATACAGAGTGCCTTATTAAAATATTATGTATGTTGTCACCAGGACTACCATTAAAAAAATTCATATTTTTCAATGAGGAGTCACCTCCTAAAATTTGGCCGTGTATTTTTCGAACACCCTGTATATATATTTATATATATATATATACATATATAAGAGGGGCCTTAAAAGAAAAGTTCTTGTCATATTATTTTCATATCTTCTTTATTTTGTCCACTGATGGACTTTACAATAGGACAAACCAAATTAAATTTCTTAACGTGAATCTTGTTCTTTTAAAAAGCAAAAGCAGTTGCCATACACGACTTTCTTGAACATTAAAAGTTTTGGTTCATTTGTCCATTCATGGACGCACGGCAGTCTACTGTAAATGAATCTGAGAGATTGGCCACATACCCTGACACCCTGTAGATAAATTAAATTAAAAAATAAAGTATCTAATTTAACTCAAAAAAAGAACAACAAAAACAGAACAAACACATGCCACACGTCCTAAATTGTTACCAAGTTTGTTTTTCAAGTTACACCGCACCTCTAATTAAATGTAATCCCTAAAGGCTCCGGAAAATTTAGTTTGTTTTTAATTCGTCATTAAAACGAGCTATAGACTGCCTATTTTGCCGTATACAGAAACCAATTGAAAATTTTCCTTTTACTTCCCATTTTTACTGCATTTTAAAGTAATTACCAAGTTACAGTGCATTTAGTTTTATTTTAAAAAGCAATCGTTATTTTTAATTAAATGAATACGATAATTTTAATTAAAAAACGTAGGTTGTTAAATTAGAAATAAACAATTGTAATTTATGTAACAAGTGCATAAAGTTATATTTTCTTTACGGATGGGAAGTTTGACAGAACGAGCCGTAAGGCGAGTGCGGCAATCCCATAAGTAAAAAAGACACTTTATGCATGTGTTACATACTATATTTTTCCACGACCGTATAAAAACTTCCCAAAATACCACTTTATACATTTTTTTATCTTTGAACAAATCACGAAGGCTAAAAGCCTAAATACTAACGTACCGTGGGTGTCTTAAGCGAGGTAAGAGGGAGTTTGTTGACACGGGACTTAAATACTTGAAGATTTGGGGGGAAGGAAAGACCTCCGCGGGCAGCAGGTTCCACAATCTAGAAACTCTGGGGATAAAAGAACGAACAAAGTGGGAAGTTCGGGGCCTGTCTAGTTGGACCGTATAGGGATGCATACGCGCGGAACCACGAGTTTCTCTGTTGGGAACCGTGAGTGGAAGAACTATACTGGGCAATTCTTCAGAGCAGAAGCCATGGAAGTACCTATAAAAAAGCGATAAACCCACAGCCCGACGATGCGCAAGAGATGGAAGCCTTTCTGTAAGTGAAGGATCATTAATGAGATGAATTTCTTCTTTGAATAGAATCAAGAATGCTTAAGTTTGTGGAGGACGCCATACCCCAGATATAAGAACAATATTCCAAGGGAGGTCGGATTTGGGACACATATAAAGTGTATAAATTAGAAGCGGAAAAATACTCTTTGGCTCGAAAGAGAAATCAAAGCTTTTTGAAACTGCCGTGGCTATAGATACAATGTGTTTATGCCAGTTAAGGTTACTTTTAAATGTGACGCCCACAAGATTAAAGGTATCTTTGCTCTGTAAAACATGGCCGCTCATAAGTAGAAGATGAGTATTTGATGACTCTTTTCGCGACAAGGAACATGATTGTGTTTTGGATGCATTAAAATGGACGAGATTTTTGGCGCCCCAATCCAATATTAAATTAAGATCCTGCGAAAGAGATATCTGCATCGCTCTGCGTTTGTTTTCCAAGTCAGGTTTAGTAATGGGTTTAGCAACCTGAAAACTGGAGTAAAGGGTACTATCGTCGGCGAAATTATCTAAACTTTTTAATTTTAATTTTTAAAGCACAGCCATTATATTGCAACAAAAAATCATAGCCTTCTTATTTTTCAAAAGACAATCTTCAAAACTATGCAGTTATAATTTAGTTTGATATAAGAAAATTGTATGTATTTAGTTTTTGTAGAAATAATACTAAAACAGTATAAATTTCTTTTCAATTCTCTAGTCATCCAAATTCATTAATACTATTAATTTTCAATAATGTCTATTAAATTTATTTACACACTGTCAAATTTTAAAACTAGTGACACATGAACTAAAAGAAATAATAACGACATCAAAGGTAAGTTGACCGTTTGGTTCAATTGATGTCGCGTTTACTGTACATTGCATAAATTGATCAGAGACAATAATGAGACGAGCAACTAAATGTAAATAAATTATCCGAGAGAGAGATAGCTGCTGGGCCTTCCTTGTCTGTCTTTAAGGAAGGTAAACGCAGATGGCGCGTGAGTCGACTTTATCAATTGCCCGCCAAATTTAAATTATATAGCTGTGCCATTTGCCCTTAATATTAGGTACTTGTTTTTGTTTCCCATAAATATAAAATATTAGGGTTTAGTTCAATAAATACACACATTTAATTTAAAATGTCATTTATTTGGTTTATTATCTGTTGAAAAGCACAAATTTAATATATACACTTTGATCACAAATAAAAGTCAATATTCAAAGTCCAATTAAAGGTAAAAAAACACACAATAAATCACAAAAAATGTAAACAAACTGTCCAAACAAATTAGCCATTAAAAAATATCAAACACAAATATCGAATAACATTTCAGGGGTGACTGCCTGCGGCAACGTTTGTCAAGTTAAAAATTTCGAATTAGGTTTTAGCCAAAGAAAGACATTAAAGTTTACATGCAGAAATTGTAAACAACTTGGCAACCATGAAAAGGCGATGATTGTACCCTCTGCGATTACCTCCCATGAAAAATGACAGAGACATAGTTATAGGAACTTGCGTCAAACCAGAGAGATAAAACGTAATGGACAAATTTCCAGGACCAGTACTCGTCTCATTCTTGTCTCTGAATTAATATTTAAGTTTATAGTAGTAGGCATTGAAACAAAACACTAATTCAAAGTGTAAAAAAACTTTAATGGTAAAAAAGTTACTTTTTTAACACTTTATGTAATGTACTTCAATGGAGTACTTTTACTTCATGTTAACGATTAAAAAACAGCATATTTTTTAACGGTCGTGGAAAAATAATATTTTGGCTCACCCTGTTACTCCTATTATTTACGACATAACCTTTCTGGACACTCTGTATATTTTTTAAATGTATGTACTCCGAAAATTGAAAACGATTTTTTTTAATTTGAAAAAGTGCACTTCTGTGGTATGGGCAAATCAAAATAAATACTTAAATTTTAAAGGCTTGTTTTTATATTTCATTAATCGACTTTATGATACCATCAGTTAAACCTTTACAGTATTTAGTGTAAGCTTTAGACCTTAGATCACATAGCTACTAGAGACAGCTATTTTGCTTTTCGTAAACAGCTTACGTTATGTAAAAAGTACCATTAGAGTTTTTGAGTGTAAGTTTACCAAATAAATAATAATTATTATAAAGGAAAAAAGAATAACCTGACTACTATGGGGTGCCACTTGCGGTATCTTGAACAAATTAAAAAGGAAATATAACTTTTTTGAACCATTCTGTATGTAACTTTTAAAGCAAAATTCTTATTCTTAAACAAATTTTACATAATAAAAGTATACTTGGTTAAAGTTGATTTAGGCAACCGTTTTTGAGATATCTAAATTTATAAAAATAATTTCTTGTATGGCTAGGTTTAAGCTATACAGAGTGTTTTAAAATAAGATGCTTATCTTTTACAGTGTAAATCCTTGGGGGATTTCAATAAAAAAGTTCAAATGAACCTATGTCCTGAAAGACTTATTTCTTGAGATACAGGGTGACAAAGTTTTAAAAATAATGTATCTTAAAAGTTAAGCCATTTAGGACATAGATTTATTTAAGATTTTCTCCTTAAAATCACGTAGGAATTCATACTTTAAAAGATTAACATCTAATTCTAAAAACCCTGTATAGCCCAGACCTCGCCAGACAGAAAGTGATTTTATAAAATCCAGGTATCTCAAAAAAGTATACCTTTTTATGTAAAGTATGTCAAAGAAAAACATTTAAAAAAAGTTACATACAGTAGTGACTCAAAAAAAGGTATAACGTTTTTAATTTGTGCAAGACACCGCAGCTGGCGCTTTTTAAAGTTAACAATAAAATTATTAGCAAATTCTTATTTCTTACCTTCTAAAACCCGTTTTAGTCAAATATTGTGACAACGGACCTATTATGAATCAAATTATTTATAAAAAACTAAAACCAGAATACATTTTTGACTTCTTGTGTCCCCCAAAACCAACCACTTTTTACTAAGGTAAGTTGGGTTACATCGTCATATTTTAGCCTCAGGAATCTGTGGTAGTTTTTTTCGCACCGCAGCTTTTACTAAAAATAAGTCTAGTACCTTTGTTTTCCGCGATCCTAACAGGGTTTTCTTATGGGACCACTGCAAAAGTGCACTCTTTCAAGTTACAACCCCTTAAAGTTTGATTTTTATTATTTTTTTAAATTATTTTTGCTTAAGCAACAACCGATATGACCGTTAGAAAATTTTAAGGGTCATTCTGCAATGAAAAATAATGTTAGTAAGTCCTTTGACAATTTATCGAAATCTCCTTGGTTACCAAGTTACAGGGGTTAAAAGTTCAATTTTTATTTTTGTTTTTTCGCCATATTGCATTAATTTTTAACTAATCTAGTTGACATTTTGCAGACAAATCAAGCTTTGCAGATTCTAAAATTTAAAAAAAAAAGTCCTTTTTTATACCGCCAGATGGCACTTTACCTGAAACTTAAAATTTATTTACATCATAACTTTTTACTTTAACAGATATCGCAAAGCTGGGGGCGCCATTTTATAAACAATCAAAAACTTAAAAATAGGAAACTTTTTATTAAAGTCGACAAACCCAACCGTTTAGGCATCAATGGACATCAAAGTTTTCACTAATTTCAATCAAATTACCTACATATATACAGGGTGTCCAGTAACTCAACCGACAAACTTTGCAGGGCGATTCTACAATGGAAAATAAGATTTTTTATATAAACATATGTCCTAAACGTCTTAGTTTGTTGTTAAAAATTTAAAAAAAAATTATAAATATTTAACACACCGTAGTTCAAAAACTAAGACGTTTAGGACATATGTTTATATAAACTTTTTTCCTATTTTCCGTTGTAGAATCGCCCTGTAAGTTTGTCGGTTGAGTTACTGTACACCCTATGTATGTAGGTAATTTGATTGAAGGTGAATGGCTTTGAGGTCGATGGTGCCTAAACGGTGAGATTTATCGAGTTTAATAGAAAGTACCTTATTTTTAAGTTCTTGATTGCCTATAAAATGGCGCCATTAGCTATTGCGATATCTGTCAAAATAAAAAGTTATGATTTAAATAAATTTAAAGATTTAGGTAAAGTGCTCTCTGGCGGTATTAAAAAAAAGTACTTTTATCTTCAAATTTTAAAAGCTGCAAAGCTTGTTTTGTGTGCCAAGTGTCAACTAAATTGGTTAAAAAATTAATGGAATATGGCGAAAAACAAAAATAAAAATTAAACTTTTAACCCCTGTAGCTTGGTAACCAAGAAAATTTCGACATTTTGTCAAAGGACTTACTAACATTATTTTTCATTGGAAAAGATCCCTTAACATTTTTTAACGCATTTTCCGATCACCCTGTATATCGAAGTCGAAAAAGAAAGCAATTTTTAAAAGCCACCTTGTATATTAGTGCCCCCGTAATAAAATACCCGTATCGGTTTTCGAAAAACGCTGCGTGGGCAATCGATTTGTCAATTAGGACATATTTGCTACCGTGTTTCTTTCTTAACAAGATAAATAACACGAGAAGGTATTTACCTACGTGGCAAAAAAGGTGTTTAGATAAATGAAGCCAACGGTATTTGGCGCTGCTGAAATAAAGGACAATTTATTTGTTGAGGATGAGCAATAAAATCGAATTGGTTTCTTTCTTTACCCCAATTTATATCGATCTTCCATTAGGAATCCTTAAAAGATTGAGGATTTCGGTGTTTACAACATACAAGTCTTTATTTAACTTTCTAAAAGATAATGATTGCGTATGTAAAAGAATTTAAATATCTTGCGTAGGTTTTGAAAAAATAACTTTCGAAAATGCTAATTTTTCTTTGTATCTTAAAAAGTATTGGGTCTGAAGATAGGATATACCGGGTGACAACGAAATTACTATCCAGCAATTTATATCCTTTAATTTAACCGTACAGTTTTTAAATTTAGGGACGTTATATTGTATCACCGGATGCCAATTTAAGATATATAGCATCTGTATATTACTTCCGGTTAAACCGGAAACAACTATAATTATTGAAATAAAACAACCTGTATAGTTTTTAGTATTTGAATTCTATAGGCCATTTCTGATATAAAATCTTAAAAACTTCCATGACCTAACTTTTTTGGTTTTAGAGAATATGGCATTTTTCAAAAAGACACACAATATGCATTTTTATGGAAAAACAAATGAATATCACAAAACTTTGAAATTCTTAAGAAAGTTCTTTTAAAAGACTCTTTTTTTGGAGGCCATTATAATACTACTTCCTGTTTAACCGGAAGTGCTGTAAAATTTGAATTTCTAAATATGATAACCCTTATAATTTTAATGGAAATATTATATATATATATATATATATATATATATATATATATTTAAATTCTTTAAGCTATTTCTGATATAACACCTACTATATACCCATAGCCCATCTTTTTAGTTTTAGAGAAAACGGCATTTGAAAAGGTTCAGACAACGACACAATATCCGTGAAACTGTTTATTGTGAGGTCGTTCAGACTTTTTAAACTCCGTTTTCTTTAAAAATTAAATAGATAGGCTATGGATATACTAAAAGATTTATGCTAGGAATGACTCGAAGAGTTTAAATTTTAAAAAGATACATTTAAGATATCACGGTTTTAATTACTTCTGGTGAAACCAAAAGTAATATACAGAAATTCCTACATTCGAAATTGGCATCTCATGACATACCTTAACATTCTGAAATTTAAAAGGTATACTATTTCACTGGAAAAAATAAAATGATGAGTAATTTCGTTGTCACCCGGTATAATGTATTAAAAAATACAATGATTTAATGTAATTTTATTTAGTTAAAATATTGTTCATTATTAGAAACAAACCATTTAAGAGTAAAAACGTGTACATATTTTGATTACTTACCCTCAAAATCCTCAATCAACATACTAAAAAAAAACAAAAAACAACGCTGGTTTATTTTATTTAAAAAAATGTATATGTATTATTCTTGATATTGTATCTCCCAAAAAAATAAATGTGAAAAAGGTGAGCCAAGTAATAAAGGTAAATCCCTTTAAAAAAATGTTGTAATGATGTTTGAGCTTATTGATATTGAGTTCACAGCATGTGAAGATTTTCCATGCAATATACACAGGAACTTTTTTATTATTTCTGTAGCTCAGCAGCATTTTATGGTATTATCGTGTCCCTGGATTTTTTTAATTTTTTGTGAAAAATTACATTTTCAAAAAACTGCTTATATATTTCTTCTGAAGCTCTTATTATTTACTAAATAAAAACGAAAAACGCTAGTTTAAAATAAAGGGGGTTTAGTGGCCCGTACTTCCTCACCGGTATGAGTTACGACTTTACCGCAATATATATATTGTATATATAATATAATACCTTTAAGCATGTAATTTTTAAAAAAATCCCAACTTTTGACGAAATGATATCATAAAATGCTGCTAAGCTACAAAAATTTTAAAAAATCAAAGTTCCTGTGTACTTTAGATGAAAAATCTTCACAGGGTGTGGTTGAGAATTTTTTTTGGAGGTATTTTTAACAAAATTTTGAAATTTAAGCGTAAAAATTGTCACGAAAAAGCACCTTATTATCTACAGCGTGTCTACTTAAGTTCGTACCATATGAATTTTTTTATTATTAATTTTACGAAAAAAACTTATTCTTTATAAAAGGTCCTGCTTGGTCTAAACCCCAAAATGGAGTTATCAGATAATAATTTTTGCAGTGGTATATAAAGTATATCAAAAATATGAACTTTGCTTAGGAGAAAATTCCCTTTATTTTTCATATTATCGAAAATTTTTATAAAGAGAAGATGCTTGGAATTAAAATCAACATTCAAATCTTAGACCAGGGTAGATAATTTTTGAAACGTAAAAAATTATAGTAGAATGAGACCCATTGTAAAGGAAGAAAATATAACAAATATTAAAGGAAAAATAAATTCCTCTTGATCTGAGGTCGGGAAGGGGGAAGGAAGGGGGTTAAAGTGTAAAATACAGCTTTTCTAGGTTTCTGGCCAAACTACAAGCTTAATGAAGATTTGTTAAGTTGCAAAGTTGTAGGCAATGTAAAGATGTACAACTTCTGTAATTAGCTTTTTAACCTCACAATTTATATGAAAAATTTAAAAAAAAAAACATGTTTTCGATTTTTTATTTTTATCTTTTACAAAAACAATTATTTTTTCATGAAATTTGGTAAAAACGTATCTATTTGTCCTAAATATACTGTAATTTTTGGTTATAAAATATTTACTTTTATACATTTTTTAAACTTAATATTAAAAAAGTACCGTTATTTTTAATCAAAAATTTACGTGTCAAAATATCGGCATATTATTTTTCTAAAAAAGTCGGTAAGCTTTAATGATTTAAAAAATCGGATCCAATTTTTTGCGTTTTCTGAGAACATTTGCCATTGTAATGTATAGCTTTTACACCATTAGAAAGTAGAGGTTTTAACAAACAAGAAGACATTTGACTTTTTGAAAAATGCCGATATTTTGACACGTGGATTTTCGTTTGAAAATAAGGGTATTTTTTAATATTAAGTCAAAAAAGGTATAAAAATAAATATTTTAGAACCAAAAACTTACAGGGTATTTGGGACAAATAAAGGTACGTTTTTACCAAATTTCGTAAAAAATAATTGTTTTTGTAAATGATAAAAATAAAAACCTAAAACTTGTTTTACATAAATTGTGAGGTTATGTAAAAAAGCTAAATACAAAAGTTGTACATCTTCAGATCGAGTGGAATTTATTATTCCTATAAATTTTGTTATATTTTTTACCTTTTTTAGTGGGTTTCATCCTACTATAATTTTGTTTTTCAGTTCTGTCAAAAAATTATAAAGTCAAAAAAGCTTGGATCTCTTTCGAGCCAAAAATATTTTTATCCCTTTAATTTATACACTTTATATGTGTCCCAAATCCGACCTCCCTTGGAATGTTGTTCGCATATCTGGGGCATGGCGTCCCCCACAACAAAAAGCATTCTTGATTCTATTAATGATCTTTCACTTACAGAAAGGCTTTCCTCTCTTGCAAATCGTCGGGCTATGGAGGATTTATCGCTTTTTATGGGTACTTTAATGGCTTTTGCTCTGAAGAATTGTCCAGTATAGTTCCTCCACTCACGGTTCCCAACAAAGAATCTCGTGGTTCCGCGCGTATGCATCCCTATACGGTCCAACTGGACAGGCCCCGAACTTTCTACTTTGTTCATTCTTGTATCCCTAAAGTTTTAGAATGTGGAACCTGCTGCCTGCCCGCGGAGGTCTTTCCTTCCCCCAAATCTTCGGTTATTTAAGTCCCATGTCAACAAACTCCCTCTTACCTCGCTTAAGACACCCACGATACGTTAGTATTTAGACTTTTTAGCCTTTGTGGTTTGTCCAAAGATTTAAAAAAGTCAGAGAAATGCTCGTATTTAAGGAATTTTTTTCCTAATAATAACCAAATTTAATATTTGAAATGTAATTTTTAATTTTTAACATCTTTTCTTAATAAAAATTTTTGATATTATGAAAAATAGAGGTTAGTAGACATTTCTCGTATACCACTGCAAATAACTATTATCTGATGATTGCATATTGGGTTTTAGACCATGCAGAATTTTTAAAAAGAATAACTTTTTTCGTAAAATTAAAAATGAAAAAGTTTTCCATATGGTGCGACCTTAATTAGACCCGCTGTATATTAAATCAGCGGTACTTTTAAACAATTTAAACAAATAAAAATCTAGATGGCTTTAACTATAGTTTCGTGGACACCCACTAATAAATTACTTATAATTAAAGCTTAAATAAGTTAAATTTAAATTAAAAATACCATCGTTTATTTAGACTAAAAGAGCAAATATACACCAACTCACGTAAAGTAGTTATTGAGTTTGTTTACGAAGTTACAGAACACCTTTAATTAAATAAAATCCCGAAGGCTTTGACAAATTCAGTTTGTTTTTAATCCCCCACTTGGATGTGAAAGAGAGAGGAGGTTGTTTTAATGTACATATACCGATATTTAATAAAAAGTTGTCTTTTGCTTCTCTCTGTGCTATGCTCCGTTTTAGCCCTTTTAACTAATTAAGTGCATTTGGCCTTATGAACATCGTTTTAGAAAGCAGTCGTATGGAAAATTTTAAGCTCCACATACGAGGGCAACGTAATAAATTTCAATTTTTACCAAGTAAAAATAAACTCATATACAAGCACAAGTAATAGTAAACTACTAACAGACATATCAAACATGGTCATAACTTGTTTATTTGTTTACTTATTATAACGAATAAAATCTTACACCAATTATTTTGTAACAAAAATTAGGTTATTCTATATTCTTGTATTTAAAATTACTGTTAATTTAATGTTTAAAATGATTAATTATCACATTAAGCATATATATTTTACATATTCATTTTTTTTTTTGATTAGTTGTTATGGATAAGAGGTCCGGTAATGGCTTAGCGTGTAAGGCGTTAAGTCGTTGAGCGCACAACGGACGTGAGGTGGTTTCGAGGCCAAATACTTATTTATAAGTTGGTTGGAAATTTTGTGGTTAGCTCAACACCAGACAGACAAAGTGCAAAATGTATCGACGCTGAAGGCCACCAAAGGACCAGGGCGCCGGAACACACTTTGCCGTATCCTGCGCAACCATAGACACGCGGACCCCTTTCAGTTGGTAGGTTCAGTAGTGCCCCCTGGGTGGGGACGAGGTCTTAAGTTGTCGCTCATAGAACCGTGTTCGGAACCCACGTTAAGCTGTAGGTCCCGTTTGGCTGACATCACCCAGACGTAAAAGACAGGGCGCACAATAAGCCGAGCGGCTTCAGTGCATGAGATTATCCCGGCCCTATTCTAAGATCTATCTACTTTTGTCACAAAAATATTAATAGGCTCAGTTTTATTTTACACAAAACTGAGACTAGCTTCGGAAGGTATATGCAACTACCCATTTTTCTCACTGTACGAACTTTTTAAATTTATTTCTTTGTCATCATAGCGAAGTATATTATACTTTATTCTTTTCTGGTACTACTTAAAAATCTGATTTTAAAATAAATTGCACTTTTGCATACCCACTATTTCTGTTCTATTCAATGATAGTGTTTTTATTTATTATGCGCCGTTTCGTTTTCGTGGGACCATTATTAACTTTTTTAAATACGGTTCCGATATTTTCATAATTAAATTTAAAAGCCGATTTACTACAAATTTAAGGATAAAGCACACATAAAGGTTTATTCTAAATGGGAACCTGTATTTTTGTAAATTTGATAAATATAATTATCTCTACATTTAAGGTTAATAAATAACTTTAAAGGACAAAACAAAACTTATCAAAAACCGCCTAGCATTACTAACTTAAATTTTTACGGTCCTAATTGTTTAATAAAGAAATTTTAAAGCCAATTTTATTTTAAACTAGCTATGATTCCCGGCTTTGCTCGGGAGTTTATATGAGACCCAAATAACCGTTGTTCTGAATGAAGTTCAACTACTCGACAACAGATGGCGCCACTACACATATTTTACATTTTTGCCACCCACAACCACCCACTTCCACCCACCCCGACCAAACTCCCTTACTCACAATGGGAGACCAAGGGGTATTTGTAACCCCGACGGGAAGTCGATCGGAGTTGCGGATGATAGCGAAAATGGTGGACACACGAACGTACATTAGCATTTTATATAATATACTAGCTATGATTCCCGGCTTCGCTCGGGAGTTTATATGAGACCCAAATAACCGTTGTTCTGAATGAAGTTCAACTACTCGACAACAGATGGCGCCACTACACATATTTTACATTTTTGCCACCCACAACCACCCACTTCCACCCACCCCGACCAAACTCCCTTACTCACAATGGGAGACCAAGGGGTATTTGTAACCCCGACGGGAAGTCGATCGGAGTTGCGGATGATAGCGAAAATCGTGGACACACGAACGTACATTAGCATTTTATATAATATATTAGATTAGATTAGATTAGATATATTAGATTCACAATGTGGTTTAACTGCAACATAGACCTGTGTTTCTGAGACTTAATTGGTAGAAATAGTAAACTATATACTTAAAACTAATACATTAGTTTATTAAAAAGTAATAACACCTTAAAAATGCAACGGCAGGATCTAATATCGTGACGTGTATTTTTTAAATACAGTAGGGCCAATTTACGTCACTGGGCAAATGTACCATATGGCACTACTTCTGGAACCATTAGACCGGTGAACCATCAAAACTAACTTTGTATTTTTTAAAAACTAACTTAACCTATTTGACTAACATAATTTAGTACTACTAGGGCTTAACTAAAACTTTAACTTTTTTACTTGACTTCTACTACCTACGTCTTATCTAATATTTTTCTAACTTCTTTCTCTCTCTTATTAGGACAATTTCTGTATATATACTAAGTTGAACTTAGTATTTTGGTGACTTTGCACGTTGTTGACCCTGAATAAAATAATATGACCTAGACTCTGTTATTGTTTAGTGACAAAAAACCTTGCACTATATTTTCGATTATTTGTTTTAATTTTTGGATGTGATTTCTTTAATGCCGACATATGTGTCATGTGTTCACAATATCCTACCGCTTGATAACGATTTTTGTTTAATAAGTAGACGCTTGGTTTCTATGCTGTTCACTACGACACATAACAGCTTCATTAAAATTCCTATTACAGGCGAAACCGGTCTGCGAAGAGAGTGGTAGATAACATAGAAAAGCAAATTTTTATAATTACAAAAATTACGTAATAATAAAGTTAACGCAGTGTATTTAATCCACTATTGGTTTTGTTTTTTTTTGCCACATTTCATCCGGTTTCACAGATTAAAGTGAATTTAGCGTTATAAGCATCGTTTTAGGAAGCAGTCATGCACTTAATTTAAGCCTGAAGCCAATTTACAACAAAACTACTGATTTAACTATGTTCTCCTTTTAATTTCCTGTGTTGTAAAATAAAGCACAAATAATTAGTATTTCTGATTTTGATTTGATGCAACAATAATATTTATTAATACATTTATTTATTAAGCTAATAATATTGTAATAATTATAGTCTAAGATCCAACTAGAAAGTGACCTGCACCCATCTGTTTACCGGATAAATAACTATTATATATTAAATATGGTATTTAAACAAAGATGTTGCTACATGGTTGCGTGAAAAATTATTGTCAAGGCTATATTAAAATTTAAAAAATAACATCAAAATTTTTAACACACCCTTTATGTTGGCAATTTTTATTTTTTTAATCTACATGACAATAATATATATCACCTATTTTTCTTTCCAATTTTTTAAAATAAAGCCATGGAAAATTGTTTAATTTAAAAATTTTGAAAAAATATTACAGTTTTGGTACATTCTGTATTATTTTATCATGATTATTTTATTAACGAGCCTTAAACTATGCTTTTAAAATGTAGGTTGCCATTATACAGAGTTTGTTAAAAGTGTTGAGGTTATTTTTAAAAAATTATATACAGTGTGTCCACGGATATACTTAACTATACTTTTATAAATTTTTGTTTCGTCTGAAATGCTTAAAGCTATAACAAAATTTGCCGTAGAATGAACAGGGTGATTTAAAATCGCAAAAATATTACTTTGCAAATTATATGAAAGTCAGAGAAACATATTTTTGAGTAATTAAAAGTGTAAAATGTATTTATTTTTTGCTATTGGTGTTGGTTTTTGAGAAAATAAAGAATCTCTTTATAATATGCAGGAAAGACCGAAAATGTTTTTTTGGGAATAAGGCAGGGACGGTCATAGGGAGGGGGCCATGCCCCCTCCTTTGATGCCACATTCTTTGTATTTCATACATGTCTAATGGCAAATATGGGCATTTTGGGCACTGAGGGTGATGGAATTTCTTGCTTTTGAAATACGTGGGAAGGAATTTTTTAAATTAATTTACTTATTAAAAAATTAAAAAAAAACAAGAAAAATAGTTGAAAGGACCTTTTTTTCATCAAAAAATTTGAACTTTCTTTAAAATTTTATTTCTTTCGGGGGCGCCATATTTTTTTCCACCTTACCACACAATTTTCCTCGGCCTATTGCCCCCCTCAGAAAGTCGACATGACCGCCCCTGGAATAGCGTAAAAAATAATAGAATTTTTAACTTTTTTTTAAATAAATCGTTATTTTTTGTGTTACTACTTACATACACTCTAACTTTACTTAATATCGTATGCATAGAGAAAGTCAAAGTCAATTATTTATAAACAAAATAAAAACAACATTTATTTTAGTTTACACCTAATTTTTCCAAGTAATAATAAGCTCTAAGAAAAAAAAATGAGACTTTTATATTACTTTTTAATGCTTTCAAATTAAGCATTTTTAGGGGTATATTTTTACATTTTTTTAAATTATTTCAAATAATACTTTCGCGATTTTCAAGCACTCTTCCCATTCGGATATTAGACTATTACCAACTTATCATTTGTTAAACGACAATGGCTGGTCGCGTAAACCTTACTTTTTAATCTTACTTTGGACAACGATTTTTGGATAAGATTAACTAACGTCGACTGATTTTTTTAACTGCGACGCATACAACGGAGCCGATATTGGATCGGACGGGACGTCTCGTCAAACATATCATAATTAAGTCAATCTTGAGAGAGTCGTGTCCGATCGTCCGATTAAAAAGTATGATATTTAGTGACCAGCATTAATGTTGAACCATATGGGTTTTGTTTTTTTTCTAAAAAAATTTTTTTTGATGAAAATCTCTGCACATGCCTTTAAGTTACAAAATACTGCAATTTTACAAATTTGGCATAGGAGAGAATCATCTTAATTTTTATTTAAGAACAAAATTTGTTTGAAATTAAAAGTTATGTCAAAGGTTAAAAAAACAACCTTTCGCCTAAAAATTAAAAATTAAACATTTTTTTCTTCTGCTGTATTGTGATTAGATTGGACTTAATTAACTGATATAAATAATTCCTATTGACGGTTATTTAACCAGTAAGAAGGGGGATCGTGACTTTAGACAAGCTGTGTATATTATAAAAACGGTTTAGTGTTAGATTTAGAAAATAATAAAAAATTGCAAAGCAACTTGCTAATATAAAATACAATCTTATGCAAATTGAAAATAAAATCTAACCAGAAACAAACGAGAAATAAAGGGTTTACTTTGACTCTTTATTTCGTTTATTGCCTCTATTAAAATAACAGAGATGTAAAGCGAACTACGTTTTATTTCTATTCAAAGCAATAAAACATGAACAACATACATACATACATAAACGTTGTCTGAAAGTTACCGTGAATTTCAATATTTATGCGGGTTTTTAAGTTAAATATCTAAAGCTAAAAATTCCGTAAAATCTACAATAAAAAAAAATTACTGAAAAATTTCTTTTAAATGGCGTACTACCCATAACTACTATACCATGATTCGTCGTTGGATAACATTACTAATTTTCCTAAAAGTTTATTACTTAGCAAAAAAATATAATTTTTTTACAAAATAAGTTATTATTAAAAATTTACAGGGAGTCTCTAAAAGGTTTGTACAAAATGCTATGACTGTTCTTTTGGACCAAAATACAACGATCTAATTCAATTTACCCCAGTCGAAAAGTTGCTTGTTTGCGATGCTTCTCGGTGTCAAATTTTCTATTTTATTTTAGGTATTTTTCAATATATTATACAGTGTGTCCAAGATAAGGATCCTAAGCATGGGAATCTCAGTACCTGTTAGACATACAGCTTAGGTTAAATTAGGAAAAAGTTGTGTTTTTTAAAGCTTATTAACATGCCGTTTAAAAACCTAAAAAAATTTCATGGCCTCCTGAGATATTTGGAAAAACAAAAATTGGACTATATCGATTTTATTTTTTTCTGACTTTATTTAAAGAGATATGAAAAAACTAATAATACCGTGTCTGCAACATAATTTAATGTCATGATAAAACAGTAATTATTGTTACTACCCTGTTTGTCAAGTTGTTGTTTTTAGAGCAATTGTTCTTATTGTTACTGTTGTCATTATTATTATTTATTGGTGAATAGTTAATATCTATGGTGTTATTATCGTCGAATATGCCGGGTGGACATTATAGCCATGAAAAAAGTTTGACATGCTAACGAAAGTATGGTCACTAATCATGGTATCTTCAACCGTCGCAATACGCATTACTAGGCTCAACAAAATCCGTGTGTTAAGAAAATATCGAAACATCAAGAACGTTTTGCGTTTAATATGTAGTGTGGAATTTTAGGAACTAAAATACCAGGTCCATTTATTTACCATAATTCCTAAACTGCAGAAATGATACTTTCAATTATTTTTGCGGCACAAAAGTAGCACGTTAGCATGTCAAACTTTTCTTCATGGCTATAATGGCCATCCGGCATATTAGACCATAATAATACAATAGATATTAGCTATTTACCAATAAACAATAATAAAGGCAACAGTAACAATAAGAACAATTGCTCTAAAAACAACAACTTGACAAACAGGGCAATAACGATAATTACTATTTTATCATGATACTAAATTATGTTACAGACTTGGTAACAGGTATTAACGTCAAAGCATTTGTTTGCAAGGCCTACTTAATAATATCTGTAAGAAATAGAATTTTTCCTTTTAACTAAAATTTAAAATATGCCATGTGAAATATCGTTGAATTCGTTATAAAGAATGGGATTAGATACAGGGTGTACTTTTTTCGAGCCATATAAAAAAAATAAGTTGATGATGGTTTCTTGAAAACGAAACGTCGGATATAAAATCTAAAAATACCATTATGCAGTAACTAAAAATGAAATAGTGTTATTAGTTTTTTCATAGCTCTTCAAATAAAGTCAGAAAAAAATAAAATCGATATAGTCAATTTTCCGTTTTTGCCATATATCTCAGCAGGCCATGAAAATTTTCTAAGTTTCTAAACGGCATGTAAATAAGCTTTTAAAAATACAACTTTTTCCCAATTTAACCTAAGCTGTATCTTCCACAGGTACTGAGATTGCCATGCTTAGGATCCTTATCTTGAACACACTGTATATTACTAGATTTTTGTTAACAAAATTCGGTATTAGCTTTTTTTAAATAAGGAATTGTGTTTGTTTTGTTCATCAGTGTCATTTATTTTTTTGCTTGCGTATTCTAGTAAATAATTTTTATTTTTCCATGTTTTTGCACCAAAAGGTATACTTAATAAATATCGCTACAAGCATTAGGTTTCTGAGATATTTTAGATTAAACGTTTTATTTCACATAAAAAATTCCTTCGCATTCCTTTATGCTTTATTTGGGCCACCCGGGTTTCTCTTAAAGATCTAGACAAATTGGTACTATAATTTTTTAACGCCAAAATAAAACGATTTAACCCATATGGTGTATTCCTTTTACCTTGTAGAACCATTCTGAACCGTTCTCTGAACTGTCAATAGTATCAAGAACGGTTCTACAACTTGAAAAAATGTCATAAAATTGTAAAAGGAACACTTATGGTGTCATTCCGGGCGGTTCTGGTGCATAAAAGGAACACAGCAATAGTTGAAAAGCTGAGCATTTAACGAGATACAGGGTGTCAAAGTTAAAAAAATAAATAGAAAATTGGACACCCTGTATGTTCCAAACCAGCAACCTTGAACCATTTTGAACCGTTCTCTGAACTGTCAATAGTATCAAGAACGATTCTACAACTTGAAAAAATGTCAAAAAATTGTAAAAGGACCACTTATGATGTCATTTCGGGCGGTTCTGGTGCATAAAAGGAATACAGCAATAGTTGAAAAGCTGAACATTTACGAGATACAGGGTGTCAAAGTAAAAAAAATAAATAGAAAATTTGTCACCCTGTATGTTCCAAACCAGCAACCTTTTGACTAAGGTAAACTGCATTAAAGCCTTGTATTTTGGCCCGAAGAATTTGTGGTAGCATGTTGTACAGACCTTTCAGACACTACCAGGTGGCCTAGGTAAAGCGAGAAGGAATGCAATAGAAAACTTTTGTATGGAATAAAATATTTAATCAGAATTATCTCGAAAACGGTTACTCGTAGCGATATTTATCAAGTATACCTTTTTGTGCAAAAAATATGTATAAACAATTTTTTTACTTTAATTATATTATACCGGGGCAAAAAAAAGGTATGATACTTTAAACCTAAACAAAAGACTGTAGGTGGCTCTTTCTACATTTAACGACAAAAATAATAACATATTTCGATTTCCCACTTCAAAAGACCTTTTATTACTAAATTTTGTAAAAAAATCTCAAATTTTTATTTTTTTATTATTAAAAATATAATAAAAACTTTGATTTCTTATATATTGCAAACGATCAACCTTTCGACTAAGGTAAATTACGTTAGATCATTGTATTTTGGTCCAAGGCATTTGTGGTAGCATTTTGTAGATACCTTTTGGAGACACCCCGTATAACTAATGCTTATAAAAATTAGTAATATTAGATCGACTATAATTACTTTTTTTTAATTTTAATATGTTAAAAAGTAATATTATTTTGTTGGCTAATTTCAAATTAAAAAAAGGTAATATAAACAGTTAAAAAAAAATAACTGACTTTAAAACAAAAATAAAACACACTTAAAAGTAAAAAATAAAAAAAGAAGTCGGGTAATACTATATTACGGTATTAGAGTATAAAAAGTTTTTGTTTATTTAGTAATATTAACATTGAGTATTTTAGCAATATGTTATTACCTGATTTTTACCTTATATGGTGTTTTATTATTGTTTTGAAGTCGGTTGAAGTTTTTTTAAACTGTTCATTTTTTGCTTTTTAGTTTATTAATATTACTACCAAATTGGTAAACATACACTAAAATACACAGACTACAGTAAAAAGCACAAGCACGTGTATTTTGAGTGGTTTGAAGCGAATGAAAAAAAAAACTTTAATTAACCCCAACTAACCCCTTTAGCCTGACCGTCTGTAGCGCTTTCAACCAATCAAATGACACGTGCTTGTGATTTTTAGTGTAGTCCAAAAACACTAGTAGTACCCCTTTTAGTTCAGTGAAAAGGGTTATTTTTTCCCAAGGTTGTCGGTTCTAAATGCGCCCCTTTATTATCAAGCCTATTCCCTGCCTAGGAAAAATAGGCCTAGTTCCCTTTTATCTTACAATGCTGACTTGGTTTTTATGGGACCACTGCGAAAATGCACTCTTTTAAATAAAAAAGAACTTTGAAAATCGGTTCACAAATGCCGGAGTAAAAAAAACATACCAGCGAATTGAGATCCTCATCGTTTTTGAAGTCGGTTAAAAATGTAAAATTTTTTTGACGATCACTTAAAGATACTATTAAAATATTAAATAAATAAATTTGAGTCGTAAAGCGGGATGAGGGCAGGCAAATAAAAACCACTGTATTTATCCCAACGTTTTGTGGATGGATTGCCACTTTATCAAGGACCTATAATTAAAAAAGACACATTACAAAACTGTTCAGTTACATCCACCTAATATTTTACAAGACCAAAAACACTTACAAACTATGTTGACTAGAAGGAAAGGCGAAGGAACAACCATCAGGCCGTCAGGACCTTTACAAGTCCGCAATCAGATATCACTTTAAGTTTTTCACAGTGGGAAATTATTTCTCCACAAATTAAATATTTAAAAATGAAATTATAAAAAAAAATTAAAGACAGAAAACATACAAAATATTATTAAGAAAAACACAAAAAACATAAAAAACGAGAAAGAAAAAGAAAAGAAAAAAATAAATTGTAATGAACTGGGCAACGTAGACTGATTTTTTTTTTGTGCAAAAAAAAAATAAAAAAATAATAGTTTAAAAAAACTAAAAAACACGCTTTTATATGCAACCGAACTAAAAATTAGAAAATAATTTTTCATTACAAAAGTTTGTCACTTTAGAGTAAAAAGCGTGGGGTGCATTTTACTATTTTTTCATAACTTTTCCCTCATAGATATTTGCAAATAGAATAATTATAACATTTAATATATTATTTATTTTTCATTTTTTAGTTCGATATATCAATTAGTTTTTTAAAAATAAATGCTCCAGTTTATTCACTAAAAAATTCCTTCGCCATTTTGTCAAGAGACACATAGTCAAAAACGCAGCAAGTTATGCATCAATTGCCCTTGCGCATTCGCCATAATTAAAAAAAAGGAATTTATTTATCCTAGCGGTGCTAATCAGGATAACGGGATACTGTTTTTAAATTAATGCATTGTCATCGGTCCTTGATACATGTGCAAAGTTTTAAAGAAATTGAATAGCTGGAAGTTGGTAAAAATTAGGCTCAAAGATTCCGTTACATAGATAGATAGATAGATAGATAGATAGATAGATAGATAGATAGTTACAACCCAAGCTAATAAAAGCATGTTAATAATAATTTATTTTTTAATATGATCAAGCAAAGGAAAACTGATTTTTAATTTTATTAAAGAAAGGAAAATTGTAGTGGCTCAGGAAATTAAAATTTCACTACAATAA
The DNA here is from genome assembly GCA_014170235.1 of Listronotus bonariensis. Taxonomy (NCBI): domain Eukaryota; kingdom Metazoa; phylum Arthropoda; class Insecta; order Coleoptera; family Curculionidae; genus Listronotus; species Listronotus bonariensis. The sequence continues at coordinate 73,652 of JACEGR010000616.1, forward strand.
ATAAAATTATAAGATATCATTTTATAATTGAAAATAAAATAAAATAAAATTAATTTTAATTTAAAATTAAAAATCAGATTTCTTAAAAACTTACTGTTAAAAGAAACAAAAACAATTTCATTTTATTCCAAGTCACTGAAAGGGTAAAAATCCAAAGTTAATTTTCTAAGTTCACAGATCACTTTAAACTACTTTTGTTCCGCGCATTTTTGACCGAACGAGGGAAGAATCACGAAGAGACTGACTGAGTAACCTAACCATATTAACCAGGAAAGCTCACCCCTTCTAAGTAAAGAACATTTATTGCCTATAAAATTTTCTTACACTACATATAATTAAAACCTAAATTATTTGACAGCTTGTTTACAAAATTTTACTGCAGGTGTCGACCATGTAGCCGTATAAGAGTAATAAATTCAATTAAAACATAACCTATTTGACAGAATGTCTCATAAATTTTGGAAAAAGGCGAACGCTAATAATATTTTAAGTGTTTTTGACCAATTAATGTCTTAATAGATTTTGATGTTCGGTAAACATTTGGGGTTTTGTACACGTGTTTGATAGTATAAAAGAGCTAGATAATTCCGTAAAAGACAGTACAATTTAAGACGCTACGCGATATACATCAAGAAAACGGTTAAGCCTCGGAAAAATGTCAGTTTGGGAAAAGTTCAGTGAAAGGTTGATATAGTACAATCAAAGACCTCGGGAAAATGTCTGTTCGGGAAAAGTTCAGTGAACCGTCGAGATAGAACCTACATCCAAGAACGTTGCTCTGTATAATTCAAGAAAACAGTAAAAACTCAGGAAAATTATTCTTTAGTCGGAAATTAAGTACATTCTACGACGTTACGCGATATACATCTGGAAAACTGTGAAACTCGGAAAAGTCTGTCAGTCGGTAGTACGGTCCGTAATCCGGTGTAGTGAAAATTCACACGGCTATAAACGCGAAAAGTCAGTACCGTAAAAGAGTCGGAAATAGGTTAAAAGGTCGTGGAATTAGGTCAAAGGGTCGTAAAGTGAAACAAAAGTAAGTGTCGTGACATAGTGGAATAACTATTGAAAGGTTTATAAAAATTAACTTAGAATTAGTGATTGCTCGGGTGGCTCCCGTAATTATACTTAATCTGAAATATGTACACAGTGTTTTACAGTGTTTTAAAATAAACTGTGCTCCCTTAAAATTCCTTACAGCAGTTTTTACGCTTCAAAATAATAAAAATTAAAATAATAGAATAAATAATTGAAACAGCAGAAATCCATTACATAGGGACTAAAATGTCTTTATCCATGTTTACTTACATGTATATAAATGAGACAATTGTCTTTGGCCATAGCAACAGCATGTTTTTTTTTGTCATAACCTAAATTCGCTAATTTCACAAAACTTTGTTTCCCTTTATCCCAAAATTAAACTCTGAGCAGCATTTAATAGGAATAAAAACTTCACAGAAGCACAATTTCAGGATATTTTAAAACTTCTCAACTCGTTATCGAGCTGAAGCACCAGTTGTACAAATACTTGAATGAGTTAAAGCTGCCTGTTTTTGAGTGCTTCAAACTTTTTGCGCAGTTCAAAGGGCAAGAAAACTTTTGCAAGTTGTGTTAGAACAAATTGAGTGTTCGTTTGGATACTTATCAGTTATATTTCGCATTAAAATTTTACTGTTTCCTAATTTAAAAAGTTAGTTTAATATAGGACAGATGCTGCGAATTTAATGATAAGCAGATGGATCTTTTATCATGAGAAATCTTTAAAATTAGGAGCTAATGCAGCCCCATCTATTTTGCGGCTCAAAATGAGAAACTTGAGGTTTAAAAAAGCTCCAATTTGGTTACGAAATGGAAATAAATTGTTACTAAGTGTGACGAACTGGTTATTCATGCACCAACTTTTACAGTGTGTTTAAAATATCAAGGTCATCTACAAATTTCTAGCGCCTTAAATTTATGTTACGGTAAATGTAAGCAATCAGTACCGGTAATTATAGATAATTACCAACGCACATGGTAAATATAATGAATTATCCACATTAACCGATAATTATATAAAACTTCCACGCGACTGTGGTTAATGTTGACATAAGCTTTGAAATGGAGAGGAAACGGCGCAGGCGGAGCGCTAGGAGGGTGATACTTGCAGCTGCGCACGTATTAGCGTCTAGACCTCGTTACATGTCATTTTTACTTTGAGTTCTATATATATATATAGTGGTTTTTTAAAATAAAATTTAACGTGTTCGAAGTCACGGTCAGCTTAGTTTTGGTTAGCAACGCCTTTTTTTTTAATTGGCAGCACCCCTATTCATTTTCCGGTTTTCGCAATTGATTTCGATGTTTGATTTTATTATTTACTACATTTACTAAAGGAGTATGGTAATTTTATATATTTGTCGGTAAATGTTATTAATTCAAAGGTTTTTACAACATTTACCACGCCGCTATCCTTTACAGCGACGCGCCGATACACTATGGGATAGAAATCCATTATTTTGGCCAAAAAGCAACTTTAAAATTTTAATGGCTCATGCTGTGTATTTCAAAGTAGATACTACAAACTACATGTACGCAAAATTATAAAAGGATATGACGATTTCTATTGGGGTAATAAGAAACTTGAAAATATATTTTAAGTAAATATAAATATACAACTTTAATCTACTTAGTTTATTATTAGCCTTGTTTACTAAAAAAGTAAAAGAGTTTTAATAATAAGAGCTATTGTTGTGTTTCCGATGCAGTCTCGCGAAGTCTCGCTACTTTTGTCAAAGATTTTTTACCTTTTTCTTTATCAGTTTTTGTACTTACAATTGCGTTCCTACTTTTTGCTACTTCTGAGTGTAAGGACAGATACAAGATTTTTTATAATTTACAAGGTTTTCCATTTTAAAATTTAATATGTTTTGTCCTACACTGTATATCCTAAAAGATATAAGCATTCTGATAAAAGATATGGATTCTACAGAATCTACTCAAAAAACAGTGTTTTTATTTATTTTATACGTTAAAAAATAAAAAAAGTTGGTAAGATGTATCTCTATTACGCTTCTAAGAATAATTTAAAATTATTTTTAGATTTGGATGGTCATATTTCCGAAACTAATTGAGATAGACATATCAAATGTAGTATTTTTTTAAAGCATTTTAAAAGATTTTTTGGTGGTGATATAATATTCAGGGTATTCCATTTAAAAAATCATACCTATTGTCATACCCTGTATATCATATGAGATAATAATCATCGGATTACTGATTAGAATACTACCGAATTAACCAAACAAGCTGACATTTTAGTTTATTTTGTACAATAAAAAATAATAATGTTAAGGGGGTGTAAATTTATAATAATATATAATAAGTTTTAGGTTCCCAAAAAGCATTTGTAATAATTTATAATATTTTTCCAGTAAAAAGCACCTTATTTTAAGTTAGATTGGTAAGTTTCAGAATTTTGACCAAAAAAATTAATTTCTATCCCATAGTGCGATGACCAGCTGCATCAACCGACATATCATAAAAGAAATATAACAAAGGCGGCCGTGAAGACAAGCATGCCAATTTATTTGCTTTAAAATTTTTTGTGATTTTTTTTCTTATCAAAGCGCACCGAATTTACATTTTTAAACTATTCCTTCTATACCTATTTTAGCGAGAGTCGACCATATTTTACAATAAGATAACAACACAAAATTAAAAGAAAAAAAACACTTTACGGAAGTAAAAGAGTGTTGTTTTTACGAGTACCGAAACAAATTTTTATTTTTATTACACGTCATCAAAGAAAGATTAAATAAATAAATCCAAACAAAAGCATTTTATAGCGCTTTTTATTAGGTGTTTTTACGCCGTTTTAAATATTAAATTTGGCAATAAGCGCCCTCGTCTAAATACCATAAATACTTAAGTTTCTTCTTTTACGAGTTCTTTACTGAATTTTATTACTCGACTGAGTCAAGTGGATTTTATTAATGTTTTAGCAGTTTTTGGGGTCCCTATTTCATTTTAAACGTTGTTGAAATTAGCGAATCTGATTGTTTTAGATAATAAAAGAAATCTTCTTTGTGGATAAAATTTATGAGGATTTTTTAAAAGTTAATAAGTTATAACACAAGACAAAATAAAATAAAAGTTACAAATTACGTGCTATAGGTATTTCCAAATAATAGGTTGGTAATAAGTGTAAAAAACATTATTTTTTCTAGATTTATATGAACGTAAAATTTGGCTTTTTAATTATTTTGTTTTGTGCTAATTTAAAGACATAATGCATTTTTGTTTCTGACTTTAAAGTTATACTATGTGGTGCATCGTCAGACTGGCCCTAGAAAGTCGGTGCCCCTGATAACTCCAAAACTACTGCACCGATCCTTTTGAAATTTTAAACACTATTTCTGTACATCATTTACGAGGTAACGCTGTCGAGTTTTATTTTTTTTCATAATTTTGATTTTGCAATAACAAATTAGCCGATTTTTTCCCACAAAATTGTGTTTTTCACTTCAAAGTGTTCGAAAAAATGAAAAAATTTGGAAACAAAAAAAACTCGACAGCGTTACCTGGGAAAACTATTATCTAACGAATGAACTTTGATTTTTGATTTCGGATGATCCAGCACCAAGTTATGAGGGCACCGCAATTCAACTTTTTTCGAGACACGTCCGAACAATTGCTGCCATTGCCGTATTTTTTAATATTTTTTGTAAAAATTTAATAAAACATTCTTCGAATGTCATACTTTAATGTACCATTGGTTGAGTAAATAAATTTTAACTGTGTCGCAGAAAAAAATCACGAAAACATGGCTTTTTGTACGATTTGACCTTAGCCCCCCTTAAATAGGGCCGGATTTAAGAAGGGGGGCAGGTGGCGCTACTGTCCTGGGGCTCCCACAAATTAAGAGCCCTCACAACGAATTCACCTTTAAAAAAGTAAATGAAAGTTACATACTTATTTATAAGGATCTTTTTTTGCTTTACAATTTTTTTGTGGGTAAAAAAATACAATACCTATTTATTGGTGAGGATCTATTTTGGAAACAAAATTCCATTTAATTTTACTTTTAGGGGCCCCCACAGGCTCATTGCCCCAGGGCCTCCACTTCTCCAAATCCTTCCATTCCTTCAAATATTGACTTTTCTATTGCAATAAGCGCCCTGGAATAAAAATACTATAAATACTAAAGAATTTTATTAATGTTTTAGCAGTTTTTGGGGTCCTTATTTCATTTTAGATGGTGTCGAACTTAGCGAATTTAATTGTTTTAAACAATTAAAAAATCTCCTTACTGTGAATAAAATTTATGAGTTATTAAGTTACTATACAAGATAGATTAGAATTAAAGTTAATAAAAGTTACCAACCTTGATACCTTCAAATATTGGGTCTCCTGTTGCAATAGGCGCCTTTATATATATTTTAAACAAACTGATGGTTTTGACTCACCAGTGCTAACACACATTATCTTTTTTTTTTAATATATTCGTTTTAATTTTATGTTAAAAGGTTTATTAGTTTATTTATAGACATTATTTTATAGCAAATGCTTTAAATAATAATATGCAACCCATCAAACAATTGGAGTGTCTAAAGCTTCGAATGCCAAAGCAGGAATCTCGATTTGTTAAATTTTAACCTTACCACAAAATGCCAGACGATTTATTTTTTTCTAAACTAGCTATGATTCCCGGCTTCGCTCGGGAGTTGATATGAGACCCAAATAACCGTTGTTCTGAATGAAGTTGAAATACTCGACAACAGATGGCGCCACTACACTTAATTTCCAAGTTGAAGGGTTGGAAGAGTCCCTATATCTTTAAAAATACGCCCTTTAGGGTAAAACGGGAACTTTCTTGTTCGAGGGGGATAAAGGGCTGTCACACTATATAAGTTCCTTTATCCTATCGGGACCCCTTTTCAAGTTTTATCGGCACGCACATTTTATCAACTTAGTTTTATTATATATAATGATAAATCATACCTTGTTAGAAAAAGGCTAATATCTAGTAAAATAAAAATGAAATTGCCATTAAATTAGAGTTGAAATTGAATTTAATCCATTTAGGACTGTAAGTTTTGTTAAGTAATAAGGTGTTTTTACAACACAGTTTAAAAAACTTAATTAAGAAATTACAGAACATACACTTTTGTAAGGAAACTAAAATAAAAATGCTAAATACTTACATGTTTTTACATACAATTAAAGGTAATTTCTTTATTTGGATTTTATGGCATTGACATTGATTTACGTCTAAGCTTTTGTCAGATTATCTTGTCTGTGTTTAAATCCATGATATAAAAAAGTAGCTTAGGATTTTTGGTATATAAATATTTTTTGGTCGTAGGAAAAATATTGTACATGACTCGTGCCAAAAGTGATTTTTATACTCGTGGTATTGTCGAACTCGGCTATCGCCTCGTACGACAATATTCCCACTAGTGTGAAATATATCACTTTTGACACTTGTTATGTAATATACTATTTCGGCACTACTTTTTCGCACTAGTACGGAAAAGTACAAAAATTTTAAACCAAATATAAGTGGGTCGCAATGAAGAATTTTTATGCACTTCATATTTAAAAGAAAATTTTGCTTTGGTATGATAGGAGATTACAAAGCATTGTGTTAAAAGAAAAAAAATAAATACAATTTTAGTTTTTATGTTTTCCTTACGCGCTCATAGAAAAATAGCGTTCTTAACACGTGTCGAAAGTGCCTCCGCTACGCGTCGTTCGGTTGACTACAGTCGCGTGCGGAAAAGTGTCACTTTCAGCACTAGTTAGGAAATGTACTATTGCTGAAGACGCGCGCTGAAATGGTAATTAAGTGATGTGGCGGCCAGGTGGCGAGTCAATGTCAAAAGTAAACTTTAAAAGCTGCGTAAATAATTACAAAAGCGCGCATGATATTAAAGTAGTGGTGCAATGATATTTTGCAAGTGTCATTTGGGTATCACTAGTCACCAAAATGTTTAATTTTCAGGAGCTTTGGAGGTTTACCCAACCACTAGCTTACCACCTCGCTGCCATGTCACTTGCTTGCCACAGTACGCGTCTTGACAGGCGCGCACTGAAATGGTAAGCAAGTGATGTCACGGTAAGGTGGTGATTCAATGTAATAAGCAATCTTTAAAAGCTGCGTAAATAAATACAGACACGCGCATTACGTTAAAGTGTCCGTGGAATGGTGTTTGGTAAGTGTGTGGCGTCATTTAGGTACCACTGGTCTCCAAATTGTTTAATTTATGGACGCTTTGGAGGTAATACCTGCCACTTGCTCACCACCTCACTGCCATTTCACTTGCTTGTCACTTCACTACGCACCTTGCCTTTTTGAATAAAGAGCATATGAGGTTTAATAACCTATCTAGACAAAATGTATTCAAAAAATTGTGATTTCTGATAGGTCTATTTTCTAATGAGGGAAATAATCGTCTTTAAACACAATGAACACTTTTACTTTTATATTTCCTTGGCTTCCGTATACTAGCAACTTTAAAGGCACAAAAATAAATGTTTTCATCAAACACAATCTTTTCGACAACTAAAGAAAAAATGTTGTCAATGCGGGACGCATCTGGGACCATCTGATAACGGCCCCGTATCTGTCGTCGGGTTAGTCCCTTAATAGAAATTTAAGAATAAGTTGCGAGCGTCGTGACCAAGATCAAATGGAAGAGACACGTATGAGATTAACAGAGTCGAACTGGACACCAGAGTTGGATCGAGGTGGGTGTAAAATCCTGTATTTAAATACCAATATTGTACAGGGTGGCGCTTTTTCGTTGACCTTGCAGGGTATAGCGAAAACTAAAAGAGATAGAAAAAATCTGATTGAGCAATCTCGATTTTAATTTTTGAAACAAATTCAAACGTAAAAGTAAATCAAGGCTTACTGGATGATTTAAATGCTGGAGTCCCTCAGGGCTCAGTTCTGGCACCAACATTGTTTCTTCTTCACATCAACGACCTTCTCTCGTTCACAACTAATTCCATTCATAGTTTCGCCGACGATAGTACCCTTCACTCCAATTTTCAGGTTCATAAACCCATCACTAAACCTGACTTGGAAAACAAACGCAGAGCGATGCAGATATCTCTTTCGCAGGATCTTAATTTAATATTGGATTGGGGCCAAAAATCTCGTCCATTTTAATGCATCCAAAACACAATCATGTTCCTTGTCGCGAAAAGAGTCATCAAATTCTCATCCTCTACTTATGAGCGGCCAAGTTTTACAGAGCAAAGATACCTTCAATCTTGTAGGCGTCACATTTGAAAGTAACCTTAACTGGCATAAACACATTGTATCTATAGCCACGGCAGCTTCAAAAATCTTGGATTTCTCTTTCGAGCCAAAAGTATTTTTCCGCTTCTAATTTATACACTTTGTATGTGTCCCAAATCCGACCTCCCTTGGAATATTGTTGCCATATCTGGGGCATGGCGTCCCCCACAGCCCTAAGCATTCTTGATTCTATTCAAAGAAGGACTATTCGTCTCATTAATGATCCTTCACTTACAGAAAGGCTTCCCTTTCTTGTCCATCGTCAGGCTGTGGGGGATTTATCGCTTTTTTATAGGTACTTCCATGGCTTCTGCTCTAAAGAATTGTCTAAAATAGTTCCTTCACTCGCGGTTCTCACCAGGAAAACTCGTGGTGCCGCGCGTATGCATCTCAATACGGTACAACTCGATAGGTCTCGAACTTCCCACTTTGTTAGTTCTTTTATTTCTAGAGTTTCTAGAATGTGGAGCTGTCCGCGGAGGTCTTTCCTTCCCCCAAATGTTCAAGTGTTTAAGTCCCGTGTCAACAAACTCCTCTTACCTCGCTTAAGACACCCACGGTACGTTAGTATTTAGGCTTTAAGCCTTCGTGGTTTGTCCAAAGATATAAAAAAACTTGATGCGTTTTGGAGATAGAGAGTGTTGTTCAAATTTTGTTAATTTGGTAAGGCACTTGTAACTCACTTGATATTAGAGATAGAAAAAATGCAAAGAAAAAGTTTTAGGGATTTTTACGTAGAATTCAGTTGCGTACCTATTTTTTTTTTTTCATTGACTTAATTTTTAAAGTTATAACACAAAGTTGGGTTCCTTTAAATAAAACACCCTGTATATTTTATCACCAATAAAAAGGTCGCCTTAAAAGTTGTAAAAAATAGCACATTCAATATATTTAATTTATTATAGTTTCGGAAATATAGCCAATGTCAAGAGTTCTATATTAAAATGACATTTTTAAATAAAACACCCTGTATATTTTATCACTACCCATCACCAGATATTTTAAAGACCTTTAAGAATTTATCACATTTAAAGTGATTTTCTCTAACAGTTTCGAAAATATAAGCTTTCAAATCTTAGTGTGAATTTTTTAGATTTATATGGTCATATTTCCAACACTATAAGATATAAATACATCAACTGTGGTATTTTGTTAAACCTCTTTAAAATATCTATGCAACGGTAACATATTATACATGGTATTTCGTAAAAAATTCTGATGACGGCCTTATTTCCGAAACTATTAAAAATAGATATATCAAATGTGGTATTTTTTAGAGGTTTTAAAGAGACCTTTCAACTGATGATAAAATATACAGGGCGTTTCATTTAAAAGAACCCGACTTTGTGTTATAACCTTAAATTAAACCTAATTTAAAAATATAGGTACACCACTAAATTCTACGTAAAAATCCCTAAAACTTTTCTATTTACGATTTTTTCTATCTCTAACGTCAAGCCAGTTACAAGTGATTTGCCAAATTAACCAAATTTGAAAAAGATTTGTATCTCCAAAACGAATCAAGTTAGCCATGATTTATTTTCACCATTGAAATTGTGTCAAAAAATAAAATCAAGATTGCGAAATCAGATTTGTTCTAAATTGTTTAGTTTTCGCTGTACCCTGCAAGGTCAACGAAAAGGCACCACCCTGTATACCGTATTTTAAAAGTCTTCGAGTACTAAGGATTGGAATACCAGAAAAAAACTATTCGAATACCGCTGTATTTAAATACCAGAATTCAATATTCTTAAAAACTCACAAATTTGTCTCGAACTTTTTTTTATCACCCTTTCGTGTCTTTCACCTCGGTTTGACCACCGCCTTTTAGTGATGCGCTGCAGCCCTAGAGGCTTATTGTGCCTTAAACCGACTTCTTCTTATTCACACGCAATTCATTCTATAACTTGGATGGTTGTTGTTCGATGCTCGATCCGTCCCTGACCCAAGGAGATACACTTTTTAATAAATATTTTTAAAATAAATAATTTTTTAAAGTTGTCCAAAAGTATAGGTTATGTTTGTAACGTCACCTTTTTGCTATACTTTTTTTCTGACTTAGTAAACTGATACTTGCATAAAAAAATAAACTCACTTTAAAAAAACATAAAAAATAGTATTTTACCCTTAATTACAATTTAAACGTAAATTCCTAAAAAAATATTTAAGCGTCATGGCAGTGACCCCTGTTGACAGGTTTAAAATTATCTGTAACTGCACTACTAATAACTACTTAAATTATGTATAAATAGTAAAACTAAACATACAGTGCATTTCCCCCTTTTATTTTTTGAACGGATTAATTAAAAAAGTAAAACTTTTTATATAGAATTGATGCATAAAAACTATATTTTAGAGTAAAATTGGCAGATACAAATTTTAAGATGGCGGCTGGGCGCCATCTTGGGAAAAAAATTAAATAAAAAGGGGGTCTTGTGACACATCATTTTAAGGCTCCTGATGAGTACTTTATTACCCTAGAATATAAAGTCAATAACTTCACCTAATACAAAATGACGGTACTTTAAGAATTACCTAAATACCTGATTTGGATGGCCATATTTCCCAAACTTCGGTTTTTTGTTTGTGCTTTTTTATTATTAAAAAACTGAATTTGAATACTAAGATTTCAATACAAGGATTTAAATACAGGAAACTTATTTACGAAATATGAGTACAAAACAAGTATTCAAATAAGAATCTATTGAGTAGTCCGTTACTTTGTGACAATACATTTTTACGTAGAATGTAATAAAAACACAAATTTTACTTTGTTATTTTGTCACATAATAAGTCGTTTGAAAAATGACATAGTATGTCGAAACTGCAGTAACGCAAAAAGCAATATAAAATATGTGACAAAATAACAAAGTAAAATTTGTGTTTTTATTACATTCTAAGTATTCAAATATTCAAAAGTGTATTCGAATACTAGAATTTTAATAAAATAATTATTTTTCATTCCTTTATTATAAGTACAGGGTGTACAAATAATGAGCACTACCGTGTAAGGGTTAGTCCGCCCCTGGCGAACAAATATTTGCAAATGTTTTATAAAGACACCATTTTAAAAACCTAGATTAAATTAGATTAGATTAGAATAGGCCTGGGATAACCCATGCACTGAAGCCGCTCGGCTTATTGTGCGCCCTGTCTTTTACGTCTGGGTGATGTCAGCCAGACGGGACCTACAGCTTAACGTGGGTTCCGAACCACGGTCCTATGAGCGACAACTTAAGACCTCGTCCCCACCCAGGGGCACTACTGAACCTACCAACTGAGTGGAGTGCGCATGTCTACGGTTGCGCAGGACACGGCAAAGTGTATTCCGGCGCCCCGGTTCTTTGGTGGCCTTCAGCGTCGATACATTTTGCACTTTGTCCGTCTGGTGTTGAGCTAACCACTAAATTTCCGACCAACTTATAAATAAGTATTTGGCCTCAGCAGGATTCGAACCCACCTCACGTCCGTTGTGCGCTCAACGACTTAACGCCTTACACGCTAAGCCATCACCGGACTGACTATACCTAACCAGTATTTAATATATAAAATAAAAAATTTAGTTAACCAAGTACTGTATAAGTTATTTAAAAAAAATACGATTTTTAGCGACGTCGTTTTGGTAGGGGAGCCCAAGAGCGGATTTCGGGATTTACTACAGCGCGGAAGATTTATATACAGGAGGATACCTTGTACCCGGCGAAGTACCTAAGTAATAATTCAGGCATAACGAAAATATATAATCCAGAAATAAATTGCAAATATAAGTTTATTATAAAAAGTATTATTACAAAAAAAAATAGTATTTACTAAATAAAAATAAAATAAAATGCCTATTATGGAACACTTCAATTTAATCATTTATTGTAATTTTAGTTTTTTGTTATATTAGATATATTATAATACATATTTATTTTATGTTTATTTTGTAAATATAACATTTTTTTTTGTAAAAGCTCTTCTCTGTAATAAAGTTTTGGTTCATTAAAATAACTTTAAAAAATAAAGTTGATTTTTAATAACGCATTAAATTGGGGTTGCTTGCCTTTCTATAAAAAAAAAACTTAATTTATGGAAAATGCTAATTTTTGGTAAAATTTAAAACGAAAACAAACAATATTATATATTTTTGAAATGCTTAAAAAGAGACTAATAAAAATAATAAAAATATACAGAGTGATTTATAAGAAAAAAACCTAAGTTGGGTAATTTTCTCAAAAACGGCTCAACATAAAAAAACAACTGATTACATTACAACATTCTACGGAAAAAACACACAAATAACCTTTTAAACTTTTATATTGCTTTAATAGCAAACGAGTAAAAAAAAGAGATCGACAGTACTATATTAGATTTTTGATATTTCTTACGTTTTTGAAATACCCTATAAAACCATTAAAAATGAAACATTTATTTTGCTTATTTTGATAATAAGTAGTATTAGCACAAATTTTTATAAACGGAACTACTTTTATTTAAAAAATCTTAGAGATCCCTGGGTTAAAAAAATTTAAACAAAATAGTAAATCAAAGCGAGCGGCTTTTAATTGCCTAAATATTTTTATTAAAATTAGGACTCGAAAAACCATACCCTTTGCTTTATGCTTACGTTTTTTCAAAAAAAAATACACACAACTTATAAGTATATATAAGTACTGGATTTTTAACCTTTCGATTGCGTCTTTTAATATTTTATAATTTTTTTGTTTTTTTTAGGTAAGTTCAAAGATGCTTCCTTGAAAATTGGTTCTGGTAAGTTTACAATTCGAAAATTGTCTGAACAGTAGTTTACCCATTAAAGAAACTATTAGTATAAGTTAATTTAATTGCTCAGTATTATTTGTTACGCTAACTTTAAAGGTCAATAACTCCCTTATAAAGCGCGATAAAACTTTTTTCCTATAAAGTTCTTACATTATTTTGGCTCACTTTATCACTCTTATTATTTACAAAATCACTTTTCCGGACACCTTGTGTACACGTTAACATAGTAACTAACTTCAATAAATCCTTTTAGGATTTCGAGTTATTTCAAGTGGTTCTTTTTGTGGCGGATTTAAAGATTCGCCGACCATAGTCTATTTATTTTTGCCGCCTCTAAATTTTGACATCTTAGTCTTAGTCCAAAATCATATTAATAACATTTTCTATTAAAATTAATGGTAGCAACTCACTAATTTTCCACTTTGCACAACTGTTAACTAATCAGCAAATTGTCTAAATTTGGTCGCAGTCGTCCAAGTATCAGTTATTCGATTAATTTAACCCAAAAGACGAAATATCTATAAGTAATTGAACTTGTTTTTTATTTAATAAAAATAATCATTTTAGGTTAGTATTTTTTGGCTCATAAAGAAATAGTTTTCTGAAATTTCGTGCCCCAATCATGATCAGACCATCGATATTATATCCAAATTGACATGAACGTTGTTTGAGATCTCAAACAACGACATAAACAAGCTAGAGTCTGGGTTGCTTTCCAGTGACGAAAATTTTTGCTGCGTCACGCTCCAGGGCTTGAAGCTCTTGAACTGCTTTAAAAAGTTAGTCACTGGAACGCATCGTTAGACAAGGAAAGAGATACTTTAAGAAATTTTAAAATTTCGTTGTTTTTAACCTTTCTTGGCTTTATAATAATAATCTCTTTTTAATATCTAATTCCATTTAAAAAAAATAATTTAAAAAAATTCATCCTTAACCATAAAAAAACACGTTTGAACCACCAAAACCAAAAGAGGGGTTGGTGCATGAGGGGCAATGGGAAAGAAAAACGGAGTAGCTCAGGTGCATAACACTTTCCGTCACTGGAACGCCATAAAGTAGAACGAAATGCTCCTGAGCTACTCGAAAGCGCTCTATTTGCTTCACTGGAAAGCCACTCTGATAAAAGTTAGATACACGAAGAAAAAAGTAAAGCAATTATCAGTAAAGAAAATATGTAAAAATAACTTAATTTCGAAAATAATATTGAATCGTTAGTTCAATATTTCTAAATTTATAATAATTAATGTATTTATACGAATATTATGAAGAGGTAAAGTTTGTAAGTTTGATTGCACTGGCACACAAAAAAAATGTTTGATGTGAATCGGACGCGACCTATCTACGGGTATGTTTTTCGACCCTCTGAATCCGAATTTCAAGTCAGTTTTGGCCTTACGGGCTTCAACTTCGAGTAAATTGCAACAAACGTAAAAAATAGTACAAATTTTTCCTAATTCCTACTGTTACCGCAATTTATTCAAAATTGAAGGGTGTAGGGCCTAAACTGATTTAAAATTCGGATTCAGCAGGTCAAAAAACATGCCTGTAGATAGGTTGCGTCCGCTGTACAAAAAACTTTTTTTTGCGCACCGGCCCATATATGAAAAAAAATTGTACACCAGACGCGACCTATCTAGGGACATGTTATTTGACTCGCTAAATCCAAATTCAAATTAGTTTTGGCCGTACACCTTCCAATTTTGAGTAAGTTGCAAAAACCGTAAAAAATAGCGAAAATGTTTGCAATTTACTCGAAATTGGGACCCGTACGGCCCAAACTACCCAAGCAGCAAGCTGACGTCTTATTGACGTCTCTTTTTAGTTATTTTTGATCACATTTGGTCAGCAAAGACGTCATAAGATGACGACAAAATGACGTTAAATTGAACTCCCTAAGTCACAGACAAAAGACGTCCCGTTTATGACGTCTTTAAGATGACGAAAAATTGATACATATATATTTTTTTGCTAAAATGATATTTTATTTGAAAATTGAAATATAAAAAAACTCCTTACTGCTTGCAATTTCCTTGCACTGCAAGGTCGAATCTCTCGGGACACTGTACAACCTGGAGATGCAGAGTTTTACACTAGCCGAAGATATTTCTTTTAAAGTTAATCGAGTTCACCAACCGCAGACCGGACTCGAACTATTTTGGTCTCATCGGAACGGTGTAGGGGATAAAAGATGTTGAATAAACGTAGTAGTTTATTGTCCATTACGCCATCTTTGGGTAGAGTATTTTCCCATTTCAATTTTGTAAAATTATATTTCTTATTTTCCTGTAATATGATATTTCGGTTGGATTTTGATACGAGTCATATAATGTCACAAAATTTTTCTGGCGGGTTTTCTAAACATGACGTCATTAGATTTTTATGAGCTAGTATGACAAAAAATGACGTCGAAAAGACGTCACTTCAAGGGCGTCAAAAACACGTCATTAAAATGACGTCATTATTTTGGTCTGATGACGTCCTATGACCAAAAATGACTTAAAATTGACGTCATAATGACGTCAGCTTGCCGTTGGGTACCTTAAAATTCGGATTCAAAGGGTTTGATTATGCTTTGACCATTGTTAATTTATTACACTTTTTATGTTTGCATGTTAGAATTTTATTTATATGTAGGCATTTCTCAATATATGTTTCAATTAGGTATAGGTCTTATATATGCTATTTGTCAATGTCTTTATTTCCGTTTGTTATTACATGTTTTTTGTGCATTTATTTGTATTTTATTGTGTTTTTATTTTAATAAATTTAATTTTGTAGTCTATGACATGTATACTTCTTCTATTTTTATTCATTAAGTGTTTACAGCATTTATTTCTGTTTTTACAGCATTAATTTCTGTTGTTTGTTTTTACATGTCTTTTGGGAATTTATTTGTATTTTATTGTGTTTTAATTTTTAATTAATTTAAATTTGTAGTCTATGACATGTATACTTCTTTATTTTTATTTATTAAGTATTTACCATCATGTATATGCATATATCTACTGACAAACCTATGTACGACAATGTACTCTTTTTGGTAATATTAACTATCTATCTATTTATCTATCTATCGAAAAATATACCCATAGAGAGGCCGCGTCTGGTGCAAATCATTTTTTTGTGTGCCGGTGTTGTTTATATGTATGTAAAGGCTAATCTTAAAAAATGCTAAACCGATCATGTAAATTCTTTCACAATCAGAAAGCTTCACTATTTGTGAATGCTATAGGCTATATTTTATTAAGATTGAACAAAAAGCTCAGAGAAAAATATAAATAACGCCCAACGAAGTGCGTTCGGGTCGCCTAGTATTTAATAAAGCGTTTAGCAATTGTTTATGAGAGATTTTAAAATATTTAGTATTAAGTACTATATTTCGGTTTTTGTTAAATATTTCAATTCCTCTCCAATTTTCAACATTCGCATTTTGTGTGTGTAAAATGTATTTTTGTACGACCGGGTGTAAAATACAATTTTACGCTGCCTTTGAGGGCGTAAAATAGCACTTTAACGTCCTAGGGCAATAAACTATTGAAAACGCCCGCATTTTTAAATTTACTAAACAACAATAAAATTAAATATTGTCCAATTTTTTTAGTAAAACCACAATTACTTAATTACATATGTTAAAAGTATACTAACTACAATTTAAAACATAAAAGGCTGGCATTTTTTCCTAACTAGAGTGAATGCTTGTATATTAATTTCAGTCGTACAAAAATATTGTTTGCACTTCTGGTGTAAAGCACTTTTACGCCCACAGCTGATTGTTGTCCTCGCGGAGAAGTTCTATTTTACGCCCTAGGTACAAAAATAAATATTTATAAATTTTGTAAATTGAAATGAAAATAATATAAAGTAAACCATCCGCCCCCTTAAAATTTGCCATCCTAGGCTTCAGCGTATTCAGCCTGCTGATATATCCACCACTGGTTCTTCTATTTTATTACAATAAAAATATATAGTTATCTACTTTTATCGCCAAAAACCAGCCCTGTCTTTCACAGAAAGTCTATTAACGCAACACGAGTTTTATCACAGTTTTAGGGTTTTTTTACACCCTTATTCCGGAGCTTTCAATCCGATTCCTAACAGTAGCCACAAAACAATAGTAAGCGGATTACAAGATTTAACACTATTCCCTTTTTTTATTACTTCTTGAAAGATATGGTATCATAGAATATCATCCGGAGATTTTATGCTCTACCCTTGGTTTTACTCATCTTTTTAACATGTAGGATGCCTATCTTTGAAACATTCATGAGTATAAAACCAGAGTTAAAAGCCAGAATTTACTGCCTGTTTTTCGATAGTGTAAGTATTTGTAGTCCAGGAGCTGGTGACCAATTTAGAGTATACAGGAAAATTTAAAAATTGATCACAAAACTTAAAGTGGGAGATACCTGTAAAATGTCAAAACAGTAGTAAGCGGATTACTAGATTTAACACTATTTCTTTTTTTATTGCTTCTTGAAAGATATGGTATCATAGAATATCATCGGGAGATTTTATACTTTACCCTTGGTTTTACTCATCTTTTTAACATGTAGGATGCCTATCTTTGAAACATTCATGAGTATAAAACCGGAGTTAAAAGCCAGAATTTACTGCCTGTTTTACGATAGTGTAAGTTTTTGTAGTCCAGGAGCTGGTGACCAATTTAGAGTATACAGAGTAATTCAAAAATCGATCACAAAACTTAAGGTTGGGAGATACCTGTAAAACGTCAAAACAATAGTAAGCGGATTACAAGATTTACCACTATTCCCTTTTTTTATTACTTCTTAAAAGATATGGTATCATAGAATATCATCGTGAGATTTTATACTCTACCCTTGGTTTTACTCATCTTTTTAACATGTAGGATGCCTATCTTTGAAACATTCATGAGTATAAAACCAGAGTTAAAAGCCAGAATTTACTGCCTGTCTTACTATAGTGTAAGTATTTGTAGTCCAGGAGCTAGTGACCAATTTAGGGTATACAGGGTAATTCAAAAATCGATCACATAACTTAAGGTGGGAGATACCTGTAAAGCGTCAAAACAGGAGTAAGCGGATTACAAGATTTAACACTATTTCATGTTTTATTACTTCTTAAAAAATATGGTATCATAGAATATCATCGGGAGATTTTATACTCTACCCTTGGTTTTACTCATCTTTTTAACATATAGGATGCCTATCTTTGAAACATTCATGAGTATAAAACCAGAGTTAAGAGCCAGAATTTACTGCCTGTTTTACAATAGTGTAAGTATTTGTAGTCCAGGAGCTAGTGACCAATTTATAATATACAGGGTATTTTAAAAATCGATCACAAAACCTAAGGTGGGAGATACCTGAAAAATGTCAAAACATTTCTCATAATATGTTAGTATAGTCCTTTAAGAAAACGTCACTAAAATTTTAGGCCTTGGTTTTACTCATCTTTTTACATGTAGAATGCCTATCTTTAAAACATTCATGAGTATAAAACCAGAGTTAAAAGCCCGAATTTACTGCCTGTTTTACGATAGTGTAAGTATTTGTAGTCCAGGAGCTGATAACCAGTTTAGAGTATACAGGGAAATTCAAAAATCGATCACAAAACTTAAGGCGGTGATTCTGCAGTGAGAATATTAAAAGTCTTTCCCCCTTTATCTTTTGAATGGAACAAGATATCCGGGTTAAGTAACTTTTGGGTAAAAGGATGTTACTTAAACCTCTTTTTAGCATTAAAATAATGTTTATCACGTGACATAGTACCAAGGGAGCACCAGCAACTTTTTCTAATTAAAGAGGGCTCATGTAGCCCCGTTAAAAAGATCCTTTAATTCTCTACTTAACGATACTTTGCTTTTGAAAACCGGTCCAGCCGTTCCAGACTTAGAACCGTTTGAAATTTGACTTAAATAGTGTAAAAACAATGCGGTTTTAATGTCATTGGCTTGCAAGTCTGGAACGGTTGGGCTAATTTTTAAAAACAAAAGTGGCGGTAGGTAGAAAATTAGGGGCTTTTAAAACCAGATGCTACATGACCTCCCTTTTCATTTGGAAAAAAGTTGCTAGTGCCCCCTCGACAGTAGGCCAGAAGACCGGAATCATTTTTATGCCAAAAAGCAGTTTTAGTAACACCCTCTTAACCAAATTTTATCCAGACGCCAAATGGTCTCAGTTACTGAATATAATTCACAAATTTTCTCTCTTTCTCCAAATTTTATCCCACTTCGATATCTTGCCCTATTTAAAAGGTATAAAAGAGATAACTTTCAAAAACCGCACCTTATGTACCAAGTGTCAAGGTATAAATTTACACCCCGAAACGGTTAATATTTTTTTGTTCGGATTTAAAGGGTCGAAAAACATACCCATAGATAGGCCTTGGTTTTACTCATCTTTTTACATGTAGAATGCTTATCTTTAAAACATTCATGAGTATAAAACCAGAGTTAAAAGCCCGAATTTACTGCCTGTTTTACGATAGTGTAAGTATTTGTAGTCCAGGAGCTAGTGACCAATTTAGAGTAAACAGGGTAATTCAAAAATCGATTACAAAACTTAAGGTGGGAGATACCTGTAAAATGTCAAAATATGTTTTCATATAATGTTAGTATAGTCCTTTAAGAACACGTCATTAAAATTTTAGAATAAAATTTTCAGCCTTGGTTTCACTCATTTTTTAACATGTAGAATGCCAATCTTTGAAACATTCATGAGTATAAAACCAGAGTTAAAAGCCTGAATTTACTGCCGGTTTTACGATAGTGTAAATACTTATACTCCAGGAGCTAGTGACCCATTTAGAGGGTATTCAATTCAAAAATCGATCACAAAACTTAGCGGGGAAATACCTGTAAAATGTCAAAATATTTTTCATAATATGTTTACTATACTTAGTTCTTTAAGAACACGTCACTAAAATTTTAGAAGAAAATTCCAGCCTTGGTTTTACT
Source organism: Listronotus bonariensis (assembly GCA_014170235.1). Taxonomy (NCBI): domain Eukaryota; kingdom Metazoa; phylum Arthropoda; class Insecta; order Coleoptera; family Curculionidae; genus Listronotus; species Listronotus bonariensis. Next base: position 93,643 of record JACEGR010000616.1, read on the forward strand.
CATCTTTTTAACATGTAGAATCCCAATCTTTAAAACATACATAAGTATAAAACCAGAGTTAAAAGCCCGCATTTACGGCCTGTTTTAACGATAGTGTAAGTACTTGTAGTCCAGGAGCTGATAACCAGTTTAGAGTATACAGGGAAATTCAAAAATCGATCACAAAACTTAAGGCGGTGATTCTGCAGTGAGAATATTAAAAGTCTTTCCCCCTTTATCTTTTGAATGGAACAAGATATCCGGGTTAAGTAACTTTTGGGTAAAAGGATGTTACTTAAACCTCTTTTTAGCATTAAAATAATGTTTATCACGTGACATAGTACCAAGGGAGCACCAGCAACTTTTTCTAATTAAAAGAGGGCTCATGTAGCCCCGTTAAAAAGATCCTTTAATTCTCTACTTAACGATACTTTGCTTTTGAAAACCGGTCCAGCCGTTCCAGACTTAGAACCGTTTGAAATTTGACTTAAATAGTGTAAAAACAATGCGGTTTTAATGTCATTGGCTTGCAAGTCTGGAACGGTTGGGCTAATTTTTAAAAACAAAAGTGGCGGTAGGTAGAAAATTAGGGGCTTTTAAAACCAGATGCTACATGACCTCCCTTTTCATTTGGAAAAAAAGTTGCTAGTGCCCCCTCGACAGTAGGCCAGAAGACCGGAATCATTTTTATGCCAAAAAGCAGTTTTAGTAACACCCTCTTAACCAAATTTTATCCAGACGCCAAATGGTCTCAGTTACTGAATATAATTCACAAATTTTCTCTCTTTCTCCAAATTTTATCCCACTTCGATATCTTGCCCTATTTAAAAAGGTATAAAAGAGATAACTTTCAAAAACCGCACCTTATGTACCAAGTGTCAAGGTATAAATTTACACCCCGAAACGGTTAATATTTTTTGTCGTACAAAATAAATAATTATACTAATTTGTTGAGTTTATTCTGTAGTTTTTAAATATCTTTTAAAATGTACAGGGTAGGACAAAAAGTATGCTTTTTTTAATGGAACACCCTGTATATTATATTACAAATAATAAGATCTTTTAGAGAGCTTAAAAAAATACATTTTTTTAATTAACCTTATGTGTTTCGTCAATATGGTCATCCAAATTTAAAGAATAAGTGTAAATTTTAATTATCCAGGTAGGTTATAATTATGGTAGTAATAATTGCCCAATAATTTTATTTATGGCCATATTTCCAATACCATAAAATATGGTATTTTTGTAACGCTCTTTTATTATCCTTTAAAAGATGATTCAATATACAAAGTCTCCAAAACAAACATTTTTTTGTCGTACCCTGTAAGAGAAAAATAATTCAGATAAAAGACACAAATACTTCAGAATCATCCTACCAAAATGGTGGTTTATAATATCATTATATACAGGGTGTTTCGAGAGGAAAGGGAAATATTTTGGGAACATGTTCAGAAGGTCAAAATAAGAGAAATTAACCCATATGTTTTAATTTGATTCTTAACCGTCTCTGAAATAATCAGTGATATTTTTTTTAAATTGAAGTAATTAAAAAGTGTTGTATTTCTAACACCAGTTTTTAGGTATTTCATTGCTTGTCAATACCTAATTTAATTGACTGATAGTTTTGACAAGCATGATTGTCAGTTTGATTGATTCTGAGCGTTTTGACTGGAAAAGAGAAAAGGTCCCGTACGTAATGCCTCATACATTTACTCATAGGGAGTATGCTGACATGATATTCGTGTATGGTTTCTGTAATGGTAGCGCATTACGTGCTGTTGATGAATACCGACGTCGTTTTCCAAATCGAAGACTTCCCAATCGAAAAGTTTTTCAAAAGGTTTTTGCAAATGCTCAGGAAACAGGAATGTTTCCAAGCGTAAGGATTGATTCTGAAAGAGACTGGTTTAAATGTGGAAGATGAAGAGAATATTCTGGATATGGCTGAAGAGAACCCAGGTGTTAGTTCGAGGCGGATTATGAAAGAACTTCAATTAGAATCATATTTGGACGTTTGGAAGACATTTAGAAAAAACGGTTTAAAGCCTTTCCATTTACAACCGGTTCAACATCTTCAAGAAGGTGATTATGGCTTAAGGGTTTAATTCTGCGAATGGATCCAACAAAATCGAGGCCTACATAAATACATTTTATTTAGCGATGAAGCTCAGTTCACCCGCGATGGAATCAATAACTGTCACAATGAACATCGGTGGTCAGATAAAAATCCTCATGCCACGTTTGAACGAAACTTAACACCGATTCAGTATTAATGTGTGGTGTGGAATGCTCAACAGTTATTTGGCCCTTTTGTATTGCCTGAGCGTCTTATTGGAGATGGCTATTTACAATTTTTGGAAGACCATTTAACACACATGTTGGATGATGTTCCGCTGATTGTTCGACATCGAATGTTCTTTCAGCACGATGGAGCCCCGCCTCATTTTAGTCGCCGGGGGCGTAATTTCTTAAATGATCGTTTTTGATCGTTGGATTGGCAGAGGAAGGCCTCAAGCTTGGCCACCGAGATCACGAGACCTAAACCCATTGGATTATTGCCTTTGGGGATGGATGAAATTACTTGTATATGAAACACGAGTAGAAACCGTAGAAGGACTCCACAATCGAATTTTTAATGCTGCAAATATCATTAAAAACAATTGCTCAAGCAATTCAACGCGCAACACGAGCGATTAACAAACATGCTGCAGCTTGTATTGAAGTTGGTGGGGGTATTTTTGAAAACATTTTAAATTAATCGAATTTTGTTTAGTATTTGTTTGTGTTGCTTTTAAAATAAAAAATGGTTACAAAAAAACTTTAGAACTGATTATTTCAGAGACGGTTAAGAATCGGATTAAAACATATGGGTTAATTTGTCTTATTTTGACCTTATAAACATATTTCCAAAATATTTTCCTTTTCTCCCGAAACACCCTGTATAATAAAACTAAGTTAATAAAATGTGCGTGCCGATAAAACTTAAAAAGGAGTCCCGATACTATAAAGGTACTTATTAATTGTGATAGCCCTTTATCCCCCTCGAACAAGAAAGTTCCCGTTTCCTTCCCTTTTTAACCCTTTAAATTAGAAATTAAGTGTAGTGGCGCCATCTGTTGTCGAGTATTTGAACTTCGTAAATAGTGAAAAAAAATATTCTTAAACTTTCCCGAATATCCTAGAGCCTAGGCTCTTTAAATATATAAGAGCCCACCGAGCCCGGTGTCGTCCGCCAGAGATATTTCGATTATTGATTTGTTAATTGAAAGGGCTTATTTTCGAAAATACTGAACCAATGATGAAAATTCTTTCACAATTAGAAAACTACACTATGCAGGAATACTATAGTAATTTAATTGGTGGCTAAAAATGCAGGGTATAATTCCCGAGCTTAGTCTGGGAAAAAAGTTTAAATGACCATATGTTTTAAACGTCTTAACTTTAAGGCTACAGGGTGTAGCCAATAAAAGATTTGTTTCTAATAAAAGACCATAAAATGTAAAATATCAAAAATATATTTTGGCGACGTTTCGCCTCTCTTTTGAGGCTTAAAATGAAAAAATACTTGTCATTTTTGTTTTTTTTTATAAAAAAATTGTCACATGTAACAATTTTTTTTATGTTAATTAAAAACAGAGGTATAAAACAAACCTACAAAATAATTCAAAGAGTTACATGTACAGAGGTAATTAAAAAAACTTTTTTATTTATTTTTAACACCCCGTAGTTCAAAAACTAAGACGTTTAGGACATATGTTTATATGAAGTTTTTTCTTATTTTTTGTTGTAAAATCGTTTGGTTAAGTTTGTCGGTTAAGTTACTGGACACCCTGTATGTATGTAGGTAACTTGATTAAAATAATTGAAAACTTTGATGTCTATTGGTGCCTAAACGGTAAGGTTTATCGACTTTTATAAGGAGTACCTTATTTTTAAGTTTTTAATTGTCTATAAAATGGCGCCCCCAGCTTTGCAGTATCTGCCAAAACAAAAAAGTTATGATGTAAATAAATTTTAAGTTTTAGGTAAAGTGCCCTCTGGCGGTATTTAAAAAAAGTACTTTTGTCTTAAAATTTTAGAATCTGCAAAGCTCGATTTGTGTGCCAAATATCAACTGGATTGGTTAAAAAATAAATGCAATATGGCGAAAAAACCATAATAAAAAATGAACTTTGACGGCTTGTAACTTGAAAACGAATGACATTTTGAAAAAAATTATATGAAGCTGTACTCTTATTTTGTCAAGTAGAATCACCCCCTTAAGTCTTGTGATCGATTTTTGAATCACCCATATATAAAGGTATAAGGTATAAGGTATATAGGAAGCCACCTGCAATTCTTTGCTGTTGTTTACCAATTAATTACTTTTTTGATCTTAAATTTGGTGACATCATTTTATAAAACAGAAAAAGTGGCAATGATAATGTGTTACTTGTTAAACTTGTTTTTTAGACCACGCTTAAAGGTACCACTTTATGGATTTTATAGAAAAGCAAGTTGTAAGTAAGACCATTGCCCTTTGCCTTAATAATTTTCATATCCTTAGCTAAAAACGAGGGGTAAAAAATAGGGCAAGTTATAAAATCTCCTGATGATACTCCCCCGTTATCATATCTTTTGAGAAGTAATAAAAAACGGAGCAGTGTAAAGCCCATAATCCGCTTAATATTGTTTTGTGGCTACTTTCCTACTTTAAGGGATTCACTTCGGAGCCGGGTGTAAAGAAACAAAGTCAACCTTAAATAGAGCCAAAAGCCGTGCGTCGTTAATGGACTTTCTTATGAGAAATAGGGTTGCTTCTTGCTGTAGTGGTTGTAAAACAATGTTGTATGTACAGGGTGGGCCAAATTGGACGCTTTTTATAGAAGACTCATGTTTTTGTATGTTTTACACAAAAACTAACCCTTATTTGCAAAGCTTAAATTACCAGCCAAACTTGCTGGTAAAACCGCAATTCGCTATCTTGCGCCGGAGTCTTTTACTCGCTACATCGTGTTTATTAATGTCTTGCGTTTTCTTAAATCCCTTATAACTCTTTTATATTTAGAGATGTATTTATTCTGTTGAAACTTTTTTACAGCAACTTTTTATGCAGAATGCAGATATGCTTCTTATTTTTATTTCTGAGGTTACGCATTTTTTACTTATTAATTTGGTTTTGTAAATTTTTAATGGCTTACCCTGTATATTTCTTTTAATTTGTTGCTAAGATATTGCATATTTTGTAATTTATTGCTAATATTGTCTAGAAAAAAGGTATTTTTATTTACTTAAAACAAACTTGTTTTAATTTTTGTATTTTATTGACTGCAATGGCGCAAACCATTTATAATAATAACGCAAATAAAGGTAAATCATAATTTAATTAACTGGAGAAAAATGAATTATTTTGTTGAAATTTTGCCCTAAAGGCCTTTTAATTAGGTTTTATTAACACGTTGTACCAGGGCCGTATTTACTGTTTGAGGCGCCCTACGCTAGAATTCCCGGAGCGCCTATTTTCCACCAAAAAAATTTGAAGAGCAAAAAAAAGGGTCATTTCCTCCTTTTCGCGCCTATTTCATTCTAAAGCACCTTGAATTACAGAGAAATTCACCAATCACCAAAAATTCCCACCCGACCTAAACTTTTTTAAAACTCCCCTGTCCAGCGCCTATTTTTTCATGGCGCCCTAGGCGGTAGCCTAGTCAGCCTAGTCGGTTTTTTAAGTTTTTTAAGTGTTTATTTTTTCTTTCTTATTTATTACTATTACTATTAAATCGATAAACTTATACTAAAAACACTACCAATACCCCTTTCGGTTCGGTAAAAAGCCATCTGGCTTTTTCAGGGCCTTTGCCTGTTTTAATTTATAAACACTTTTTTAAAAAAATAAACCGAATTAAAGAATAAATAAAACTGACTTAAAAATTAAAAATCATAAATTAAAAAAAATGAAGCTGGGTAATAACATAGGGTATTATTGTAGAAAAGTTTTGCTTATTTACTTATTAACATTTAGTAATTTAGCGACTATATTTTTTAAATTAATTGCTTTAAAATTTTTAGTAAGTTTTAATAATTCTGTTTGGTTTAATTTTTTTAAAAGGATTTATTTTTCACTTTAGGTTTATTTTTTGCTTTTTAGTTTGTTATTATCACTATTAAATTAATAAATATATACTAAAAACACTACCAGTAGCCCTTTTAGTTTGAAAAAAAGGTACATTTCACCCCAATTTCTGAATGCTATTATCTCACTATATACCAGCTAAAGGCAGCTTTGCCGGACGAACAACATACGGTAGAGAGAAGATCTAATACCTTTATCTTTTGCGATCCTAACTTTAATAATTTAAAACCTTTTAGAAACAGCATAAAAATAATAATGTAATTGTAAAAACACACCTAACATGATAAAAGCGAATAATTAAAATCGCTTTTGTCCCGTGAATCCTTTTTTACATTTTCAACATAGTTAGAAACTACAAAAAGTTTTTCGCAATATAGAAATATGTTTAAAAGAATTTTAATATAGACGACGCAAAATAAAATTTTAAGTAGAAACTTTTTATACACTTTACTTTTTTGAATATTTTTTTTGACAGGTAAAACTTTGTTCCCCTTGTTTTCCGTTTGCCGAACGCCATCTGGCTATTTTAGTAATTTGTCCGTTTTAATTTATAAATATTAAAAGAAAATTAAACCGATTTTAAAAGGGTATATAACACTGACCAAATAGCTTAAAATAATAACTAAAAATAAATAATAGTTTAAAAAAACTAAAAAAACACGCTTTTATATGCAACCGAACTAAAAATTAGAAAATAATTTTTCATTACAAAGAGTTTGTCACATCAGAGTAAAAAGCGTGGGGTGCATTTTACTATTTTTTCATAACTTTTCCCTCATAGATATTTTGCAAATAGAATAATTATAACATTTAATATATTAAGCACCCCACGCTTTTATTCTGAAGTGACAAACTCTTTGTAATGAAAAATTATTTTCTAATTTTTAGTTCGGTTGCATATAAAAGCGTGTTTTTTAGTTTTTAAACTATTACTTATTTTTAATTTTTAGTTCGATATATCAATTAGTTTTTTAAAAATAAATGCTCCAGTTTATTCACTAAAAAAATTCCTTCGCCATTTTGTCAAGAGACACAGAGGATCTGTAAAGGAATTTATTTATCCTGGCGGTCCTAATCAGGATAACGGGATACTGTTTTTAAATTATTGCATTGTCATCGGTCCTTGATACGTGTGCAAAGTTTCAAAGAAATTGAATCTCTGGAAGTTGGTAAAGATTAGGCTCAAAGATTCCGTTACATAGATAGATAGATAGATAGTTACAACCCAAGCTAATAAAAGCGTGTTAAAAAGTAGAGGAATAACATATGGTATTAATGTATAAAAAGCTTTTGCTTATTTGGGTAATAACATATAGTACCTTTGCGACTTTATTTTTTTTCTTTATTAATTATTTTAAAGTTTTAAGTGAGTTTTATCTATTCTCTTAAAGTCGGTTTAATGTTTTTTCAAGTGTTTATTTTTAGCTTTTTAGTTTATTTTTTGTTTTATAATTTATTATTATTACTAATAAATTGATAAACATACACTAGAAAACACTACCAGTACTTCTTTTAGTTTGGTAAAAAAGATAAATTTTACCCCAAGGTTGTCGATTCTGATAACAGATAACAGCGAATAATTTAACTCGTTTTTATGCGGAATCCTTTTTACATTTTCAACATAGTTAGGAACTACAAAAAGTTTTCCGCAACATAGAAATATATCTAAAACAATTTTAATATAGACCCGGAATAAAATTTTATGTAGAAACTTTTTATACGCTTTACTTTTTTAAATATTTTTTTTTTGGCAGGTAAAACTTTGTTCCCCTTGTTTTCCGTTTGCCGAACGCCATCTGGCTATTTCAGTGCCTTTGTCCAGTTTAATTGAAAAATACGTTTTGGGCTGAAACGTACGTAGCGCGTTACTTAATTAATTCTAGATCCCTGGAGGTCCATAAATTTTGCCTTGTTTTTTAATCGTTCCCTTCGATCGAACGGAACACGTTTACCGGCCATTGAAAGTGCTAAGAATAAAAACGATTAAATTTAAAAGCAATTCTGGACTTTTTTCTTTTAATTAAACTGACTTCGAAAAAATTGACAAAACTCTCTAATAAGTTTCAAATAATAATAAAAAAAAAGTCAGGTAATACCAATTGGTAATAAAGTATAAAAAGCTTTTGTTTATATAGTTACTAATATACAGGGTGTTTCACATATACTGTGTAAGGCTTTCGCGGCCATCTTCTGCTGAACTTAAGTTTTTTGAGCTATTCGGCCGTCGTTGAAGATTTTGTATCCATGACGTTTCGCCAGCCCGAGTGGTTGGCATTCTCAGAAGGTTCCTAGTAGACTACTTGCACAGCAGAACGCAAGTGGTCTTCTAGGAACCTTCTAAGGATGCCAACCACTCGGGCTGGCGAAGCGTCATGGATACAAAATCTTCAACGACGGCCGAATAGCCAAGAACTTAAGTTTAGCAGTAACCACAAAATCCCTAATACTTTTTATCTACGATTTTGTTTTATTTTTAATTTTAGGCGAGTTAAATTTAATAGAAAAATTTAAAAAACACTCATTTTTAAAATGGATCTAGTTAGCCATGATTAACTTTTATCATTTAATTGGTTTAAAAAAATTGAAATCCATATTGAGCAATCAGATTTATTCTATTTGCTTTAGGTTTTGCTATACCCTGCAAGGTCAACAAAAAAGCGCCACACTGTACATTAGTGCATACCTGCTTAATATATTATCTATGTAATATGTAAAAATGCCTAAAATGCTTAAGAACTATCAAAATAGCGAGAAACGCCCAATATCGCAGAAATTAAAAAAGGTTTCTCTGTTAATTTTTTTTATCTTTGTTACATCTCACGAAGGCTTATGCCTAAATACCAAAGTACCGTAAGTGCCGGGTTATTGGATGTTTAACCCATTTTTTACCCTGTACCGTCAACAAGCACTGAAACATACAGTTTTTGCATTTTACAGCACCTTTTAGAAAACGCGGTAGTGCCACCACGAACGTTATTTTTAAAATAACTACTACCTAGAATTGGCAGAATACTACACAGAGGCTTTGCCATTACCATCTGTGAGGTGACGAGCTATTAAAAATCCGTAGAGGGAACCGAGATTCGAACCCGGATCGCTGCGGTGAGAGGCTGATACGTTAGCCCCTACACCATGCTCGCCACAATAAACAAGTTTGCGGATTTCAAAAGTATTTTATTTTTAAACATATTTTTTATGAGAATTTGTGGTATTGTAAAAATAAAGGTAATTTTCCCGTGACCAAAATTAATGCCTCGTCAGTAGCCACGCTAGGGGGGGCAGGGGTGGCGGGACACAAAATAAAATTACAGTAGATTATTTAAAAATCCTTATTGTTGAGTAGGGAATTAAAAGTCCTTTTTTGCTCCTCAAAATTAGGGCGAGACAATAACATTATTGTGGTCTAAGGAATTTAAGGTTTTTATCGTTGAGGACCTTTATTTGTTGGTCCTCAAAATTTTCTAAGGTATTGACACCCCTAAAGATCTTTGCCTCCCCCTTTGCCACCCCTAAAGCAAAAAGCTGTTGTCGCCAATGTACCGCGTATACCACTGTAAAAAAATAAAATAAAATTGCATATCAGGTTTTAGAACATGTAGAATTTTTTATAAAAATAACTATTTCAAAAATACCCTTCACTCCAGTTTTCAGGCTCCCAAACCCATCACCAAACCTGACTTGGAAAACAAACGCAGAGCAAGGCAGTATCTCAATTTAATATTGGATTGGGGCGCCAAAAATCTCGTCTATTTTAATGCATCCAAAACACAATCATGTTTCTTGTCGCGAAAAGAGTCATCAAATACTCATCCTCTACTTATAAGCGGCCAAGTTTTACAGAGCAAAGACACCTTCAATCTTGCGGGCGTCACATTTGAAAGTAACCTTAACTGGCATAAACACATTCTATCTATAACCACGGCAGCCTCAAAAGCTTGGATTTCTCTTTCGAGCCAAAAAGTTTTTCTCCCCTTCTACTTTATACACTTTGTATGTGTCCCAAATCCGACCTCCCTTGAAGTATTGTTCTCATATCTGGGGCATAGCGTCTCCCACAACCCTAAGCATTCTTGATTCTATTCAAAAACTCCCTCTTACCTCGCTTAAGACACCCACGGTACGTTAGTATTTAGGCTTTTAGCCTCTGTGGTCTGTTCAAAGATAAAAAAGTTTATATTAAAAAGTTTTGCATATGGTGCGAATTTAAGTAGACACACTGTAAAAATTAAAAATAAATTAACCTAAAACCATTGAAGTGTTGTGCATTGTTCTAATTTAAAAAATATACGTATTTTAAATTAAATAATAACCCCATTGAAATATCACAAAAATAAAGGACGCTTTTAAAAATAATTATGAGAGTATAAATCCAAACTTTTCCATACTTTTCGCATTAAAATCAACATAATGCTGATAAAGTACAATCGATCTAACTTTCACAAAACTTTACGAACATAAAACTAACCAAAACTACCCGCGGCAAGTTTTATCCGAACCACGTGAACTGAAAATTTAAAATTTCAATTTTAAATCCTTTAGAAAGCCAGCTGGTACATGCCCGTCTATTTTTTATGCATTTAGTTAAATCAATTTTAATGTTATTTAAAGTTCCGTATTTTATAGAAAATTCAGTGAAGAGTTTTTTTTTATAGTATACAGGGTGTTTCCTTGCCACGGTACGAAACATAACCTTTAAATGGTGACATGGAGTCTCTCAGACTCTGCAAATTTTATTTTGACTCATATCTGCAACCACAATAGTAAATGGAACCCAGTGGCGGCTGGCGGGTCTAAAAACAGGTGTAGTGCAGGAAGGGAAACAAAGTGCATTCACCATTTTAGCAAAATTGAAAATACTCAACTATCAAAAGTCTAAGTAAAAAGTCTTAATATCTTAACTTACCTAAATTTTATACACCAAATCAATCCTTCTATCTTTTAATGCAGCAAATTTATCAATTATATATTCATAAAATGGTTAAGTTTTTATCAGTTTCTGTAAAAGCTCATTTTGAATTAAAATATTGGCCAAAGATAAAAGTCTATCTTGGGATAGAGTCTTTCTTAAGAAAGTTTTTAAACGCTTAAAACAAGAAAAGCTCCGTTCCACTGACACGCTTGTCGACAATATCGTTAAAATTAGCGAAAAAAGTCTATACGCCTCGGTAAAAATGTCTTTATTTGCGCCAACTTGTTTCACTAACTGCTGCAATAAAATATTTCTATGACTTTCATCAGCAAATATTAGGTCAAGTTTATTTTTGAGCCGCTAATTTTTTGGAAAAGATTCGGCATATATCTCCAATTAATTTTGAAAAGAATCAGTGGAAAAGTTTGGTTATACTGGCCAAACTTTGCAGTATCAGCAAGACAAAAAAGTAGTTTGTAACAATCTTCGAATCTTACTTCCATTTCCATCAGAATATGATCTAATATTTCATAGAGAAGTGCTCTGTACTGTCCTTTAATTTCTTCTTGTGACAAATCACTGTCGCTAATAATACTCCAACGGAAACAATCGAAATAATACGCCGTAAAACCAACGAAACGACCAAAACCTATACTATCTTTTTTACTAGCGATTTACCAAGCAATACACCTGATAGTTCCACCCGCGATTCTGGCCACCGGCAAAGTATAGTTGTCATGGCAACGTAGCGTCAAAGCGTAAACAAACCCCGCATGAGGTGTATACTTCGACTTATATTTGCACATACTTGTCGCGTGTTGCCGGCAGGAGGAAAGCGACTCCCGCCAAAGGGTAATTTATATGCTAGATTTTTCATGGCGAATTTTGCATATAAATAAGGAATAGAAATAAGAAAATGAATTGAAAATAGTTATATGTTTTATGTTTTATTATTTATTTTTGGTATGGTACTTCACTATTACACCCGGAATAGCCGCCACCAATGGAACCCACAACTATGGCAGTACCCTTCCGACCGTAGTCTAATAGTAGGTGCTTAAAAGGCAGCATTCAGCGTTTATCTTTTCAAGATAGGGTGAGTCACGATCTCCCATACTCCATGTGATCACGTAACAAAACCTATTTTAATTACTATGATTAGTTGTGGTCAAATTGTAAACGTTTTTGCACAAGCTTTCATCTCTGGACCAAGATTTATTATTGGTGTTTCTTCTTGTACTTTTGTCACGTTGAAGATCCATTTAAGCCCAAAATAATGATTCGACCTGTGTTTCAGGCAAAAGTTTAATATTATTTTAAAAGACCACATTTTTATGTAAGTTTTTTTTTAGCTTACGCTTTATATTGTGTTTAATTATGTATTTTTTTTTTAAATAAATGCTTAATAATAATATATACACCCTTTTAAGTTCACATACCAACAAAAATATTTTGCAATATGTGAATTACCCTATAGGGAAACTCAGAAGTCTGCCAGACTCATATCACCGTTAGTGACAGAAATTTAGATGTCACCGGCTAAGAATTATATACTTTTTTGTCATTTAATAAAAATAGCTCATAATGTCCTAAATATGTCCGGACTTGCTTTATTTCTAAGATACAGGCCGAGACATTATTTCTTTAAATGTCGGTATTATTTAAATAACGCAACGTGGCGTTACTAGCACAAAATTTGTTTTTTTTTTCATAATTTACCTCGGTTCTTATGATATACCGTTATTTAAAACTATATTAATCTTTAACATTTTTTGACTAATTTTAACAACTTCAATTTTTAAGATGACCAGCAACAACTTTTATTTATATTTTAAAAACTGGAAAAAGTCACTCTTTGCATAACTAAATACTTAATGGTTGTCGGTAGAACTATTTGATTTATTGTTAAAAATACTCAGTTTATTAAAATAAAGCATTTTTATTTAAATTGGGTGCCTTTTATTGCCCGCATTAAATATTAAAAAAATGTGCAGATAAATAAGACTCAACAAATGGTATTAAAAAGAAGTTGAGGTTTTAAAATTTTAGTCTGTACCTTGATTTAACGTTACATAGTGCTGATCACGTGGAATTTAAGAGTATACAAATGAGTTAATAGCAAATACAGTTATTTTTTTATTATTGTTCCTATTATTAATTAAAGTAATTAATTACATTCTTCTGTAGATCTCAAACATAACTGTAGTGTTAATAAAAGTATAAAAAACCACAAAAGTTGTTTTTATTGCCAAGCTTCTCTTGCAAAGCCAGCTGATTACTGACTTTAGTTTACACAGAATTATGGAAATTATTAAAATTCAACGTAAAATGCCCGAAACTGCATGCATAACAGATATACAGAAAAATATTTTGTCAGGTATAGATTTTCAACCGAAATTTCAATTTTTCTCGCACGTGTCTGTAGACAAATGTTTTTAAATAGTATATTTTCTAACTAGTGCTGAAAGTTCCACTCTTCTGCACGCGACAAGAGGTCAAGTGCAGAAAAGCACTTTCGGCACGTGTTAGGAACGGGCTATTTTTTTCTACTAGCGTAATGAAAAACATAAACCTAAGCTTTTTTTTTTTTACACAATGCTTCCTAATATCCCACCATACCAAAGAAAAATAAATTTCCTTTTAAATATGAAGTACACATGAGAATCCTTCATTGCGACTCACTCAATATTTGGTTTAAAAATTTTTTACTTTTCCGGACTAGTTCGAAAAGTATTGAGGCATAGTGTACTTTTCCGTACTAGTGCGGGTAAAAAGTGACAATTTCCAAACCAAATTGCGTGCGAAAAAGTGCTGTTTTCCACACGCTAGTAGAAAATAGCATTCCACACGCTGTAGAAAAAAGTATATGTCCTTTCTCTGCACTAGCGCGGAAAATAGTGTGGCACTTGAAGTACTTTTTCTGCACTAGTGCGGAAAAGTTACACTTTCAGAACTAAAATGTGTGAGAAAAAAGTGAACTCTGTCGTGCACGCGGGTAAAAAATATACTTTCAGTAAGCTTATACCGTACCTATATTTTTATTATTTTGTTTATTTGTCCTTTGCAGGAAATCACTATTTTATTAATTTTAAATAAATTAAATCTAAAACTAATAATTGTTGTTAATATTTTCGTAACTGTTTTTCTTTAATTAGTTTTCAATTAGTGATTTAAGGGAGCGTGTGGCGAGCATGGTGTAGGGGGCTAACGTACCAGCTCTCTCACCGCAGCGATCCGGGTTCGAATCTCGGTTCCCTCTCTACGGATTTTTAACAGCTCGTCACCCCACAGATGGTAATGGCAAAGCCCCTGTGTAGTATTCTTCTGGCCAATCCCAGGTAGTAGTTATTTAATAAAAATAACGTCCGTGGTGGCACTACCGCGTTTCGTCTAAAAAGGTGCTGTAAAATGCAAACTGCATGTTTCAGTGCTTGGATAACGTTTGACGGAACAGGGTAAAAATGGGTTTAACATCCAATAACCCGGCACTTACGGTACTTTGGTATTTAGGCATGCTGCCTTCGTGAGATGTCACAAAGTAAAAAATAAAAAAAGGGAACGTGTTTCATAAAGTTACTCTATGTCCCCATATAACAAACGTATCAATAAATATGACTAAGAAACGATTTAATTAATATAACTTTTAATTTTAAACATTAATTTTTGAGTATCACCGAGTTTGGTAAATTTTCTGCTTGCATTTTTTGCATATATTTGGTCCCAGAAAAATCTATCTTTGTCCTTTGGATAATCAGGATATTTTCTTTTTTTTTTTTTGTCTAGTATGTTTAGTGTACACTATTGGTAAGTCAGTATTCTTGGTAAATGATTGCGACAGATCGTAATTTTATTCTCTATCATAATTTTGACCTCCGTCAACCAAGCTTCGTAAAAGACAGTGGTTGTCTTTAATGTGTGTCTCTTGAACAACCTGTAGTAATGGCCGTAAGAATAATATTTTGTAAATAAATATAGTGTTTCTATAGTACATAATCTAAATTTTACTGTGAGCATAAAAACAAAAATAAACAACATTTTATGAGACAGTTTAAAGTTCAAAAAATGTCGTTCGAACAACCAGTCCCTCTAAAAAAGAATCACGTTTATAAAAATTTAAAAAACACAAAAAGTTGTTTCTAATGTAAGCTTCTCTTGCAAAAGCCAGCTGATATACTGACTCAATTTACATCAGAATTATGGAAATTTATTAAAATTCTAACGTGTATAATGCCAGGAACGCATGCATAACACATAAAAAGAAAATATTTGTCGGGAAAAGGATTTCAACCGAAATTTCAATTTTTCTGCAAAACGTGTCTCTGGGGAAAGCTTTTCTAAAAATAGTTTTCTATGGTAAGTTTATACGTAGCTTTTTTAATAATAATAAATTTAAATTTCTTGTTAGGTTTACCCGAAAATACGCATTTTGTCTAATAAATAAAAAGAATTTCTTTGTTCATATACAAGATGTTGCATAGCAAGTTGCAGTATACTCTCACCTGATTTTAAAAATATTTGGCAGTGTTATTTGTAGATTTAAAAGGCCTATTGACATGAGGATTGATTAAATTTACTTAGTTCAGTGGCATCTTGGAGCCATGATCAACAAATATTTTTGACACAAAAATGTACGCCAGACATTTGTATAGTTTGGACATTTACCTGATCGACATGGATGGTAGAGATCTCAAAAAATTACAACAATATACTACCACTAAGGTTTAGTCCTTAGCAGATAAAATAGCAAAACATTTTGAAAACAAAAAAGTTGGCGCTGGATTCAATCATATTATAAACCCAATTCTAACAATAATACTAAAACATTCATTGACAAAAACAATAGCAAAGCGTGAGGAAAATAATAGAATTATTTATAATAGGAACTAGATAAATAATTATCTTATACAGCGTGTTCTCCGAAGTTCTTACCAAATGGGTTTTTAATAAATACTTTAGAAAAAGTGCCTGTTATCAAAATTCTGCTTGATGAGAAAATAAATTTTCACAAAAATATTTGTATGTTCGATGTACAGGAGGCCTAAAAGGTCTTGTTTCCAAATTAAAATATAGGTTTTAATTTTCCCAATTACGGTACAAAATTGTCGAGGGTGATTTTTTAGTGAAATAATATTTTCTAGGCAGATTTTAATGTAGTAAATGCAAGTAAACAACATTTGCCAGCATAGATCTGCTACAATTAATAATTATCACTTAATTAATAGTTATTGGAGTTTATAATTTTATCTTTGTAAATTAGCATAGAACCAATGATCAACGGTGAGATAGCTTAGTTGGTTAGGTAGCAGCCCGATTTTGTTCAATTAAATATGGTAAACATAATTTTGCTAATAGACAAGGAAATAAAAAATAGAAAAAAAATACCCAGTGCGGGATACAGGCCCAGAGTCTCGACAATGCATGCACCTTTGAATGCTGCTACCTAACCAGGCTATTTCACTGCTGATCATTGGTTTATGCAATTAACATGTAAAGATAACAAATATAAATAAATTAACCATTAATTATTTAATTATTATTAATTGTAGCAGACCTATGCTGGCAGATGTTGTTCACTTGCATTCACTACATTAAAATCTGCCTAAAAAAATATTATTTCATTTAATTAACAGTTGAGGGTATAATTTCTTAAGTGCCCAATCTTAGACTATTAGGAATCATTGTATAAAAACCTAAATTAAACAAAGAGTAGTTACCAGCTAGCAATCCGCGTAACTCTATGTAAAGCCCCAAAACGTAAGTTCCCGAATATTTACACTTATTCTGAAGATACAACAAATTCAATTTTGCACGTTTTGCTTCACTGCAGAATTTTTAACGGAATCCCTGATGACAACCTCGAAAACACTTAGCACAAATTGTAGTCGAACGCGTTTTGCATTTTTGATTGCATTTATTCAATAAATCATACTTTTTTAAAAAATACAATATTGACAACAACAATTGCAAAAAACCTGACTTTTAAATGTTACGTTGTAGAAAAACTTCAGCATATTTGGAATATCAGTTTGTTTTTTTAGATTAAAATTAACAATAAAATTAAAATCGCTTGATAAAAATATATTTCCTATTTGAGAAACTATTAAACACGTTCCCAAACCAATCTCTCAACCCGACTTGGAAAGCAAACGCAGAGCGATGCAGATATCTCTTACACAGGATCTCAATTTGATATTGGATTGGGGCGCCAAAATCTTGTTCAATTTAATGCATCCAAAACACAATCATGTTCCTTGTCGCGAAAAAAAAATCATCAAACACTCATCCTTTGCTTATGAGTGGCCAGAGTTTTGCAGAGCGGGGACACATTTAACCTTGTGGGCGTCACATTTGAGAATAACCTTTAACTGGCATAAACACATTGTATCTATAGCCACCGCGGCTTCAAAAAGCTTGGATTTCTTTTCGAGCCAAAAAGTATTTTTCTCCTTCCAATTTATACACTTTGTATGTGTCCCAAATTCGACCCTCTTAGGAATATTGTTTTCATGTCTGGGGAATGGCATTCCCTACAACCCTCAGCATGCTTGATGCCATTCAAAGAAGGGCTGTTCGTCTCAATAATGATCCTTTACTTACTCAAAAACTTCCTTCTTTTGCCCATCGTCGAGCTGTGGGAGATCTATCGCTCTTCTATAGATACTTTTACGGTTTCTGCTCCGACGAATTATCCAGTATAGTCCCTTCTCTTGCAGTTCCCAAGAGAAACTCGTGTTGCCGCGCGTATGCATCCCTATATACGGTTCAATTGGACAGGCCCCGAACTTCCCATTTCATTCGTTCTTTTATCCCTATCTTCTAGACTGTGGAACCCACTGCCAGCGGAGGTCTTTCCTTCCCCCCAAATCTTCAAGTTTTTAAGTCCCGTATTAACAAACTTTCTCTTACTCCTGCTTAAGACACCCACGGTACGTTAGTATTTAGGCTTTCAGCCTTCGTGGATTGTCCAAAGATAAAAAAATACTTTATATTTATCACTATCAAATAGAACAAAATTCAGAAACTCAATCAAAAAGAACCTTGAACTAGCAATTATATAAATTGAAAAATATAGAATTTCGTGTATTCTAATTCTATTTACATTTTTTATTAACATACTGCTAACACTTTATCTTTGCAACTAATATGTTTCATCAGCGGTAAAATCCTTCCTTTTTCCACCTATTTCTCTTTTGTATTCTTGAGCACCATTTCAAATCCATCATTACTAAAAAAAACATACAACCTTTAGTATTCCAAATTAACAACATATTATCCCAACCTAAAATGGCATTTCAAATTTTTCCATTCTAGAAATATTTACAAAATCAAAGGTAAATCGTAAACTAAGAAGGTCCCTTAACAGATTGAATAATTAAACTAAATATTTTACGTATTGCAGTAACATGGGTTTCAAACTTACCAAAAGTGTTCAAATCTGTATTTTCGTTCCGTCGAGGCTAGTATATGGATGGTGGAGGGAGGATAACCATCTGAATGTTTTATAAAGTGTCCGTCGAAAGCAACTTAAGGTGGCGCCACAGTAACCAGAGGAGATTTTTAACCAATGAGCATGAATTATTAGAGTGAGATACAAAATGAAAAAACACAGATAGATACAAAATAAAAAAGGAAAGAAATACCAGAATCCCTCCACTGGCTACTGTGGCGCCATCCCAATTTTCTACATTCCGATGGCCACTTTTCCAACTTGTCCGCCATAAAAATGGTTATCCTCCCTCCACCATCCATAGGCTAGTAGCCATAATCTCAAAATGGCTTGGTGCAAGGAGAGTTAGAGTTGTTATGAAAAGAACGACAGTTCTTAAGAACATGTTAAGAGGTAGCCTGTTTAGTGAACCATTCTTTAAAGAGAACTGAACATCCTGTTCTTTTCGAACCGAACGAGTGAGAACGGACGCGCGTTTTAATTTTTGTGTTTTCTGTTCTCACTGGTTCTGTGATCTGCGTTCGGTCGAGCACACCATATTGGCTATTCCCGTTTCAAAAAAAGTTTTTTTTTTAATATTTAACACACCGTTGTTTAAAAACTAAGACGTTTAGGACATATGTTTATATAAAGTTGTTTCTTATTTTTGTGTTGTAGAATCGCCCCGTAAAGTTTGTCGGTTGAGTTACTGGACACCCTGTATGTATGTAGGTAATTTGATTGACATTGATGAAAACTTTGATGTTTATTGGTGCCTAAACGGTGAGGTTTATCGACCTTAGATAAAGAGTACTTTATTTTTTAAGTTTTTGATTGTCTATAAAATGGCGCTCCCAGCTTTGCGATATCTGTCAAAATAAAAAGCTATGATGTAAATAAATTTGAAGTTTTAGGTAAAGTGCCCTCTGGCGGTATTTTAAAAAGTACTTTGTCTTAAAATTTTAGAATCTGCAAAGCTTGATTTGTGTGCCAAATATAAACTGAATTAGTTAAAAAATAAATGCAATATGGCGAAAAACCAAAATAAAAATTGAACTCTGAAGGCTTGTAACTCGAAAACGAATGACATTTTGAAAAAAATATATATGAAGCTCTACCCTTATTTTGTCAAGTAGAATCACCTCCTTAAGTTCCGTAATCGATTTTTAAATCACCCTGTATTTAAAGCCGCTAAAGCGGAGTGGAATTAAATAGTGATATCGGCACTGTTGCCAAATATCCCAATTTTGTGCTACACGTTATTTTCTTAGCTTTTAAATTATTTTAATTTTATTAAATTAGACGGGTCAAATTAAGTAAGTTCCTTAATTTTCAAAATTCTGACACTTTCAGTTGCTGAGATATGATAGACTCCACTTTCAGCAAAAAGTTATTTAGGGCCTAAATATCTTCAAACCGCTAAAGCTGTGTTTACGAAATATTGTATTTAGGGTTTTTGGCATGCCTATTGATCAGTAAAATCAGCCTTGTTGCCAAATAATAATAAAAATGCGGTGTTGTCATATCTGGGTAACTAAGAAAAATTAATTTTTGAAAATTCTGAAATCTTACTAAAGTTGGCACGCTCGTTTTATTTCGATTAAAATAAATAAGGCATTCCATTTAAATTACCAAAAATATTAAATATATCGCAAAACTGAAAAATCGACAGCTGAGCTTATTCAATTCTATTTGCCCAGATACTCTTAAATGCTAAAAGTTTCAACGCAGCTTACGTGGTTTTCGAGATATATGAGCGCATTCGGAACTTTTTACCTGAAATGTAGGTGTGCTGTCATATCTTAAAGCAGCTTGCAAAAATGAAATTTTGAAAACTTGCGACCGGATTAGATTTGAGCCTGCGCAATTTATTGCAATGAAAATAAATGTGGGATACCCATTTAGAAAAACGACAAAGACAAGTGTAGCACAAAACATGGAAAATCTGGCAACGGTGGCAGATATTACTTATTAAATTCTTCGTGCCTGATACCTTTCAGATTTCAAATTTGGCAAATGTAGCTTTAGCGGTTTTAGAGATGTTTAAGAGTTGCGGTACTTTTTACTAACTTAATACTGTTGATCATGTTCATGTTTATATAGTTTGTAAACATCAATCTTTAAAAGTTGTCAAAAAAATAACAAAATAAAAAAATTCTATACAACAATATGATAATAGGGTTTGTTCCAATGTCAGAAATGTTTTCAAACCGCTCCGGATTCTGCGCACGTCAAACTTGTCGTTCCAGCAGTGCCATGTTTGGCTAACATTATACCCCAATTGTTTGTTGTTCCAGCAGTTAGTTTTAGGATGTTGGAAACATGTTGGAAACTGTTTGAAAAGTTTGCAAAACTTTCTTCAAAACATTACTGACAATTTTTAACATAACCTTTCTTGAGATAAGCGGCACTGCCGATGAGACTGCTCAGATTTTGCCTTTTAGGTCTTTGGTTTTGTTTAACACACTTTAATATCACAGGTCGTTTTTAATTTTAAAAATTATATCACAGTTTATCATTTATTGATTAATAATTATTCTTTCATCACAGGTCTATCACAGATATTCATTATTAAACTTTGATCACATTGAATAATGCACCAATACCGATTCCATTGCTTTCAAATCCCGATCCACTTTATTTTTAAATTGATTGATATTCAGAGATGCAACAGTATCTTCCTGTAAGCCATTCCATACATACACCACCCGATTCGTGATGAAGTTACGTCTTTGTAGTTTGTTGCATCTCTCTTTTCTAGCTTTTTGGAGTGACCTCTCAAATCCCTGGTAATACTCAGATGAAACAAGTCCAAATCACAGGTGTAATAACCGCCTGTGATTTTAAAAACTTCAATCAGATCACCTCTCAGTCTTCTCTCTCTCAAGTTTGGTAGCCTCATTCTACTAAGTCGGGTAATATAATCTAAGTTCTTCAATTCTGGGGGTATTTTTGTAACCCGTCTCTGTACCCTTTCTATAAGCTCTATATCTTTTATGTAATATGGACTCCATATACACTGAGCATACTCCAATTTTGGTCTTATATACGATTTATAAAGCTTTGTAATCATTTCAATCGAGTGATCACTAAAGGCCTTCTGTATGAGATAGATCATGATATTAGCCTTTTTAACCATCTCTGAGATGTGTGTCTCCCACTTCAAATCCTTAGTTACCACAACACCCAAATCTTTTTGTTCTTCCACAGATCTTAATGGTTCATTGTTTAGGTAGTATAATTTGAGTGGATTATTGGCACCTATATGCAGAACAGTGCACTTTCTCACATTCAGGGAAGAAGCCAAGTCCTGGACCAGTTTTCCAACATGGACAAGTCCTGCAGCAGTTCATCATATTTATCTAGAGGGTTGCAATATATTTTAGTATCATCTGCGAACAGTGTTATGTTAGTTTTGATCATTTTTGCCAAATCACTTGTATATATTAGGAAAAGCAATGGACCCAGAACGGATCCCTGACATACTCCACTTGTTACGGCATGATCCCCTGAATAGTGTCCATTAACACGGACACAGAAGCGTCTATGGTTCAAAAAGGACTCTATCCAACGCAACAAATCTCCGCGCACTCCAAAATGCTCCAATTTTGACAAGAGCCTGCTATGCGGTACCTTGTCAAAAGCCTTTTCATAATCTAGATAGATAACATCAGTTGGCCGTCCCTCGTCATAATCCTTTATCCACTGATTTGTACTTGAGAGTAAATTTGTAATTACTGATCGACCATGAAAAAAACCATGCTGAGTTCCAGGCAATACACCATTTTCAACCATAAAGGTTCCCAATTCCTTGACAATAATTTTTTCCATTGCCTTACAATCATTACTATTAAGGCTAATAGGCCTATAGTTTGCTGGAATATGTTTGTCACCAGACTTATATATTGGAGTTACAATTGAACGCTTCCATACCTCAGGTATAATACCCTTTTGCATGGATTCGTTCATTACTGCGGAAAGGGGATTACTAAGAACTTTTGCACACTTTTGCAAATAAACTGCTGGAATCTCATCAATGCCCGGACTTGAGTCCCTCCGTATGGCCATAATTGCTTCCTCCGCTTTTTGATGGGGTGAAATCTGATTGTACAGATGGTATTTGTACATCTGGGCGTTGCTATTGCTGGCAAAGCACTTAAAGGCTCAATCGTGAAAACCCGACTAAACTGTGCAGCAAAGCATTCCGATACTTCAACAGGATCGATTAAAAATACGATCCGTGCCTGC
This sequence comes from Listronotus bonariensis, assembly GCA_014170235.1. Lineage (NCBI taxonomy): Eukaryota > Metazoa > Arthropoda > Insecta > Coleoptera > Curculionidae > Listronotus > Listronotus bonariensis. Next base: position 116,317 of record JACEGR010000616.1, read on the forward strand.
TTCTTTTAGAATAAAGTCCAAAGATCTAGAACTCAGAGACTTATTAATGTATGAATAGAATTTTTTTCTCCTGAAGAATCCAATCCTCCATCAAGAGACCATGTTCATAACGTAACCTTGCATTGTGTATTTCTTGTTTGAGTTTGTTATTCTGGAGTTCTATATTTCTGCATATGCTACTTCTCTGTTTTAGCTGCTTTGTATTTATTCCATAGTTGCTTTTCGATCAATTTCCTTAAACTGATTACCAGAACTGAGAAATATAGACAATCAGCTATCTCACCAAGAAATTTAAAAGAACCAGCCATGGCATCGAGAGTTTAAGGGTGGTAGTTAAAAGTGCGCCATCTAGTTGTACATGGCAAAAGTTAGGTATGCAACAGCGTAGACAAAGGTTTCTAAGAACTCGTTAAATAATTCTTATTTAAGTACTTTATGATAGAAATCTAATTTTGTAGGATTATGTAGAATGCCGATAATAGGGACGTTTACCTTACCTCTTTTATTTTCGGTGCAAAAGGGCGTAATTATCTCGAAGGTGGCTTGATTCTGGAATGCGGTCCTGACCCCTTTTTTCATCATTAGTCTGAGCATATACCTTTCTAGAGGCAGCTTTGCCGCACGAACAACGTATGGCAGAGAAAAAAACAATTGGTATATTACCCTTCTCTCTCGCGTTCCTGAGTTAGTTTATGGGACCACCGCGGAAGTGCACTTTTTTAAATAAGAAAGAATTTTAAAATCGATCTACAAAAGCCAGAGCATAATACACACAAAAAGAAAACATACAGGTGAATTGTTTTTTTAAGTCGTTTTAAAATAGTAAGTATAGCAAAAATTCAGATTTTTTGCTTTGTGTAAAGTTTTATTAATTAAAAGACGACCACTTGTGAAAATAGCAAATAGCACACTGATTTCATGCATAGAAAATGCGTTATATCACACTAGTGTTGCAAAGTACTTTACAGCACTAGTGTTGCAAAGTACTTTACAACACTGGTGTGATACATATTATGATGTCATTCTAAAAACTGCTATTGGTTTTGCAAGTGACATATTTATTGTAGTGACAGTAAAAAACTTTTTATTTACCTTAAACGGTAGAACCCAAATTAGCGAAAATCATCTTATTTTATATTTATTAAAATTTACGAAAAAATAAAAACATAAACAAAAATAGACATAACCACAAAAACAACTTTCACTGACTGGCACAGTGTTGTCAGGTAAGTAGATCAAATTTAAAATCTCCCTTCTACCTTTGAGCACGTACTTTATAGAGGCAGCCTTGCCGCTTGACCGTTCGACCTAAAGCGCCAGAGAAAAAAAGCCTATAGATCAAATTCCTTCCTCTCTTCTTCGTGTACTCAAACAACTAGTTAAATCTTTTTTTTAATCCCTAATTAAACCTAAGGCTAATACACACTTTATGAATCCACTTTCTTTATCCATTCATAAATAGAATCAGACCCTTCCGACGTTGCCAAATGCTTTCCATATTTTGCATGGTAACTGACGTTTGGTAGTCGTTTTTTCCTTACTTTTAGGACTTTAGGTTATGCATTTACAATTTTCATATTTTTTATATTTTTTCTTAAAAATATGAGGAAAAACTGTTATTTTTACTTAATTTTACATGTGATGTTCAGTTTCATTAACTCGTTTTACCAATTTTACCCCACCCAGCACCCCTTTTCACTCCCCGGTCCCGTAAGTTTATTTACTGATATTTTTTAAAAACGGAATATTTTGGATATGCACCACTTACGTTTTATTTAGAAGAGTGTCTAAAATATGTAAGAATCGATAATTTTTAAAAAACCCTTATAATAGCAGAAAACCGTATTAAACTATTAGCGTTATTACCTAACAAACCATACAATTTTTATTAAGTGAGGGCCTTTTAAATTCCAAAATGATAAAAGTTATATAATGCTTCTAGGTAGGTGATTTTCGATGTAAAAATATTGTCAAAACAGTATAATATAGCAGTGAGGAAAAAGTATATATCACACTAGTGTTGCAAAGTAAATATCACCCTAGTGTTGCAAAGTTCTCAATTGTTTTTATTTTTTTCTGGAACAGTCAAACTTAATTTATTTTTTTTTTGGTGAATAATTTTGTGGTCGTAGGGAAAAATGTGAGTTGTAGGTTTACATACATGCCCATTTTAAAATATCCGGTTTTAAACAACTTAGGTAGAATTATACAATCTGTAAAAAGTATTGGGGTCTTAGAAACTATAAGTGATAGAAAGATGAGTAAATTAGGCTGTTGGACATTAAAATGCCGATTTATTAAAAACATTACCATTAAATTGTATTTTTTTGATGTGCCTATACAGTGTCAGTCCAAATAAAAGAGGTTTTAGGAAATTTGGAAGACGTCTTTTTTAAAAAGAGGAAAGGACGGTTTCTAACGTATAGGAAAAATATATTTTTACCAGTGTCGCCTGTGAAGAATGTACTGCAAAATATTTAAATAAATTATAACTTTTTTTATTGTATGATCTTTTTGTTGAGTACATGTTTAAAAGAACGAGACCGCTTTCGGTCCTGGTCCCAGGGTATACGATCTGACCTGTTCAGCCTATTGACCCTATGGAACGGTCGCCGGAAACAAAATAAAAAAACCCCCAAAAAAGGCAAAATTTCTAATTAAAAACGACGTTTTGGTGGCAAGTCTGCTACCGTTATCAAGTTAAAATTAGGTTGAAAAATAAAAATAAAAATTAGCTTATATTTAAATTAAAGATAATTTAAATTTTGGAAGCTTCCTAATATCGCTGAAATAGTGTGACATTTGTGTCATAGTGTTTTTTGTTTTTGTTAGATTTTTGGAGTCACTTAGGGGGTTTTCTTTATTTTGTTTCAAACGACCAGCCAGTATAGGGGTCAATAGGAACTTAACGAGGTCATCGCTACTCTCCAGAGTAACAAAAAAGACCACCCAATAAGTAGATCCGCCTAACCAATATAGAGCATATCTTCAATTGAACTTTTTTTTTGACGTTAAACAGTTATATTGTACTAAAAGCTAAAAATATTTCGGTCCTAGCAATCAGATCGCACTAATCTTCTCATCAATCTGGGGTATTGTTCAGACAAATAAAAACATCGTTTGGCGTAGCGTATCTAGAGTAAAAATATTATTACTATTGTCTGATGAATACCCCAGATTGATGAGAAGATTAGTGCGATCTGATAGCTAGGACTTACCCATTTTTTTGTAGGCTTTTAGTACATAACCTATATTATTTTTATTGTAGTAAAACCGATTAACATAATTATTTATATAATTTATTTTCAAGTTTTTAGTTTTGTTGTTAGTTGATACTTTTCATTTTATTAAGTTTATTTATTTCAGAATGAGCTCTATTTCACCAAACAAACCCTTTCATTAGGGACCCATATTGAAACAGTTGTGGAAAAATATATCACATATCTGTCACTTTGTATCGGTGGCCATCTTGGATTTTATTTTTATTATAGTAAGCTCTATTCTACTAATAAAGCCCTTTTCTTTGATAACCATATTGAGGTTCTTGTAAAGTAATATGTAATTCACCATTTTGTATCAGCGGCCATCTTGGATTTACAATCATAAAGAATGTATTACATTTTATCGTCATCAAGGATTAAGAGTGTGTACCAAATTTCAGACCGATCCGTCATCAGGAAAGGGTCTAATTCAAAATACTAAATTTGACCCAAATTACAAACAAATAAATAAACAGCTCAAATATAACAATTTAACAAAGTCATTATTACCAGAGCGCTCGCTTTATTTAGATGGTTAAAGAAACCATTCGACTTACAAATTAAGTTTAAAAAACGTATTTTTAACATTACCATAAACAAATTAGGTTTTGAGTGTTATAAATGCTATATCCAGAATCACATTTTGAAAACTGAAATAGTATATCACCTAACTAGTGCTGAAAGTGCCACTTTTCCGCACGGACTGAGTTCGGTCAAGAAGTCAAGTGCGGAAAATGCACTTGCGGCACGTGTTAAGAACGCTATTTTTCTACGAGTGTATGGAAACAGTCAAACTAAACAACCATTTAATAATATTTATTTTTACCATCACTGCTTATTATTATTAACAACATTAATCGTAAAAGAACAGTTGGTAGCATTTTGCAAATGAATCGCAAAGGCAAGTTGTTGTGGGTAAGTTGCGAAGTTGGAGATTTCCATTGAGGTGCAATTGAACCGGTCGTCGTTACAGGTAACAAAGACACATTGTTGCTTGCTAGAAGACGGTACAATGGGCCTTGAGTGCGTTTGCTGTGTTTATAGGTAGATGAGTTTGGGATAATATTTTGTTTGTCCGTCTTGAAACTTGTATCTTTCTAGGTAGCCTTCTGCAACAGATGATGACTTTCAACCTCCAAGTCTTTAATATTCCATAAATTCTTTTAATATTCGTTATGCCTTCACCAGAATTAGCTAGCATTGTAGCTGAGGAACGACAAAAGCTATGATCCTTATAATGTTTTGGGTTTGGAAGACGTAAATAGGCAGCTGTTTCAGAGGGCATCATGCCAGAAGAATTTATTCCTATGCACTGGACAGAACAAGCCAATTTTTGTAATTAACAAAAAATATTCTGTGTGGTAGTTCGGGCTTTCGTAAACTAAAGTACTTTCTTTTCAAAGCTAGATGTTTTCCATTTTCAGTTAACTCGGAAATGACAAAACTTCGGCTAGAATGGTTTTTGAGTCTGGAATATTTACAACTAAAGATTCCCCTTATCGTCAATATCATCAATGCTAATTTTTATCAATTCTTGACGACACGCACCAGCTAGTCCGAAAATCGTAGCTACTTTTATCGCTAAATAGACATCATTTGGAGCATCATCAATAAATTCTGCTATTTCATCTTTCGAGAAAATTTTGGCCTTCTTGAGTCTGAATCCCACATTTTGCTTCTTCAAAATGATGTAACTTTAAAATATTTGCTTAAATCCATGTTCTTTTGATCTTAATGACACTTTTTAACATAGAATACCTTGACCATAAGGTATTGGGCTTACATGTTTTAGCAAATTTCGTGAAATATGCCATAAAAACTTCTTTTTTCATACTTTTTGATTTTTTCTCGCCACACCAGCTTGTAAATGCTGTATATTCTTTCTCGTACCTGTGCTTCGACTTAGACGGCAACAAATCTTAATTTGCTATTTCGGCTGCTTTTAAGAATGGATTCAGGTAATTCCTCGTCAGAAGACTTCATGGAAAACGTTTTTTATTCAAAATCGATGATACTGATCAGATTGTATTAAAGACACTTTTAATTATCGATGACTTTAATGACTTTGATCTTTATAATATGGACACCGGCATCTCTCAAACAAAATGCTGCATATTCTTTCTCGTACCTGTGCTTCGGGACTTAGACGGCAAAACAACTTAATTTGCTATTTCGGCCGTTTAGAATGGATCTCGTAGCACTGTCAGAAGACTTCATGGAAAACGTTTTTTATTCAAAATCGACATACGATCAGATTAAATAAAGCACACTTTTAATTATCGATGACTTTTAATGACTTTGATCTTTATAATATGGACACCGGTCTCATGGTCTCAAGAAGATAGTTCCATATGGTACATTTGCCCCAGTGACGTAAAGTAAACCTGTATGTACATTTCAAAATGTCTACGTCACAATATATACCACGATTTTTGAAACAATGTTTTACCTAATTTGTACAAATAAAAGAATACTATGCCAATAATAAAATTATACTAAATAAAACTTCAGAATTAAAACATTCTAATTACCTGTTTAAGTGGGAAATTTGCAAGGGTTTACTTTTCCGCACTAGTGCTAAAAGTGATTATTGTCCGCACTAGTGCGGAAAAGAGCTTCTTTTCAGACGCTAGTAGAAAAAAGATTTAAAAAAATCTATTTCTTTCACCCTACTGTATAGGCCATAATGCCTTATTTCTTTCGTAGAAAATAAAAATGTTCTATCTCTCCATGCGTATTATACGAATATAACATGAATTTATAAAATAGCGAGCAACTGCAATAAGAAACAAAAGCCTTAGTTATTTTAGTATTAGTCTCACATCCATTCTTGCTGATTCGAGAGCATTTTCTCTGTCCCGAAACACAGCTCGAGCTAATCAAATATTCATAGCCACGTGTTGCCTATAGTCTTGATTTATATTTATATTCTACGTGTGTATATTTTATCCAGGCATACATTTGTCAATTTTTTAAGGTTTACCTTAAAGCTAATTATTTTGTAGGTCGAGATCCGAATAGGAAGCTACCTGCACCGATTTTTTTTTTTATCTTTGGACAATCCACGAAGGCTGAAAGCCTAAATACTAACGTACCGTGGGTGTCTTAAGCAGGGTAAGAGGAAGTTTGTTAACACGGGACTTAAAAACTTGAAGATTTGGGGGAAGGAAAGACCCCCGCTGGCAGCAGGTTCCACAGTCTAGAAACTCTAGGGATAAAAGAGCAAACAAAATGGGAAGTTCGGGGCCTGTCCAATTGAACTGTATAGGGATGCATAAGCGCGGCACCACGAGTTTCTCTGTTGGGAACTGCAAGAGGAGGGACTATACTGGACAATTCGTCGGAGCAGAAGCCGTAAAAGTATCTATAGAAGAGCGATAGATCTCCCACAGCTCGACGATGGGCAATAGAAGGTAGTCTTTGAGTAAGTAAAGGATCATTAATAAGACGAACAGCCCTTCTTTGAATGGCATCAAGAATGCTGAGGGTTGTAGGGGATGCCATTCCCCAGACATGAGAACAATATTCCGAGAGGGTCGATTTGGGACACATATAAAGTGTATAAATTGGACGGAGAAAAATACTTTTGGCTCGGAAAAGAAATCCAAGCTTTTTGAAGCCGCGGTGGCTATAGATACAATGTGTTTATGCCATTTAAGGTTATTCTCAAATGTGACGCCCACACCTTAAAAATATTATTGGGCATTTTGTGAGGAACTGGGGGAACAGTTGGAATTGGATGATTGACAGGTGGATGAAGGGTTGAATTGGCAGCAAATTGTTTAGCAAATAGTTCGGCCTTTCCTTTAGATGTAGAAATAATTTCATCTTCCAAAGTTAATGGTGGAAAAGAACTGGTACAGAAATTTCTACTGATGTTTTTGGCAAAGGACCAGAAGGATTTGCTGCCATTTGAGCAAGAAAGTACTTTGTTTTTATACGGTTATCAAAGGAGTCCTTGGATAAAAATTATTTATTATTAAATACCGTGTGTTAACAAATCTATTAGACAAACCATAACCCTAGAGTATTAGGCAAGGTGCGCACTAAAATGGTAAGCAAGTGACGTGGCGACCAGGCGGTGAGTCAGTGTCGGGCGGAATCTCTAAAAACCTGCCCAAATAAGTGAAGAAACACGCATTTAAGATAACTGGCAATGATATGGTGTTTGGAAAGTATGTGGAGTCAATTGAGCATCACCTGTCTTTAAAATGTTGAATTATTAAGAGTTTTAAAGACTTGCCACTAGCTCACTACTCCACTGCCACGTCACTTGCTTGTCACTTCAGAGCGCGCCTAGCCTTTGACATATTAAAAATAAGACTTGGTATAGGTAATTGCATTGCATTCTTGTCATTTTTCGATTACTTATGTATTTTGGAGGTAAAAACATGTTTTAAAAATATGTAGATTTTCGTTCGATCGCAGAAAATATTATTTCTTATCGTCATGCAGTCCATTGTTTTTGATTGAGATACACTATACCTAGAGGTAAGCATTAGGTTTTTTTGGTAATTAGGATATCAAAATTTTTCCTAATGTATAATTTTATCCAAAATCTCGTTTAAATTTATTCAGTGTTCTTATTTATATCTACAGGAATTTTGCACTTATAGGCTCATGTTTTTCATGAGTTGAATATATTAAATTATTATTATTTATTACATAAGTGAGTTATATCACATATAAGTTACGCAAAAAAAAGTTTAACTTTTAAACTCTTTTTTGTAACCACGGGTTTTTAGTAAATAACTTTGTGAAGAAGCACAAAAATACCTTTTAAAATAAAAAATGTAAAGTTATTGCGGAAATTGTGAAAGAAGCTGCAGTAGCTACAATACTAAATTTAATTTCAGAGAAGTCAAAACAATTGTACAAAAACAAGTTTAAATATTTTTAAGCATTGAGGAAAAACGAGGAGTTAATACCAGAAATGAAAATGTTGTTCTGGCTTACTTTCTGGTTTTGACGACAAAATTGGCTTCCTCATCGATGTAGACCAAATATTTAGTGAGGCATTTGACGACAAGAAATTAATGTCGAAGGTATGAATTAACTTTAAGCAGAGCGCACCCTAAAGTGGCGTGGAAAGTAACAAAAAGTAAGTAGCATGCATCTAGCATGTTACTTTAAAAAAAATGAAGCAGCGCACACCAAAGGGATATAAAGTTATATCTGTATAACTGATACCAAGACGAACAAATCAAGAAGCTTTACAATTTTAAAGGAAGAAATTTTATAAATGGACCTTAAATTATTTAGAGAATAGGTATCCCCAAGGCCGGAAAACGTGCCTTACAATTTTTTTAACTTTCATAAAAGCAAATGCACTAGGCAATGCGTGGAAATAAATAAAATTTCTAAAATTCCGATAGTAGTTTCTCATTATTTGCAACTTCCTGATTAAATCTTATATAGTGGTAATCGCATGCGGCGTTTTTCAGCGACACTTCTAGTCGAGGCTGGGGATGATATCACTACCCTTAAACGCCACAGTGGCTGGAAGTCATCTACCGTGGCGGAAGGTTACTTGGAAGATTGCATCTCTAACAAGATTGAGATTGTTAAACGAATACAGGGCAAAAGAGTGCAACAAGGACAGGCCCCGAACTTCCCACTTTGTTTGTTATTTTATCCCTAAAGTTTCTAGAATGTGGAACCTGCTGCCTGCGGAGGTCTTTCCTTTCCCCCGAATCTTCAAGTATTTAAGTCCCGTGTTAACAAACTCCTTCTTACCTCGCTTAAGACACCCACGGTACCTTAGTATTTAGGCTTTTAGTCTTTGTGGTTTGTCCAATGATAAAAAAGGCAAGTACTAGTGCTAAAGAACTTTCTGAAAAACACTCCGCGCAATACAACGTTGTTCAAGATGAAAGCAAAATAACTTTTACTATAAACTTGAATAAATTGTAATATATTAGGTTGTTTTAGTATAATTTGATTTTGAAATATTGGAAGTAATATAGAGGGTGATTCAAAAATCGATCACGAAACTTAAGAGGGTGATTCTACTTGACAAAATAAAGGTAAAGCTTCATATAAATTTTTTCAAAATGTAATTCGTTTTCGAGTTACAAGACGTCAAAGTTCAATTTTTATTTTGGATTTTTCGCCATATTGCACTTATTTTTTAACCAATCTAGTTGATATTTGGCACACAAATCAAGTTTTGCAGGTTCTAAAATTTTAAGACAAAAGTACTTTTTTAAATACCGCCAGAGGGCATTTTACCTAAAACTTAAAATTTATATATATCATAACTTTTTATTTTGAAAGATATCGCAAAGCCAGGGGCACCATTTTATAGACACTCAAAAACTTAAAAAATAAGGTTCTCTTTATTAAATCGATAAACGTCACCGTTTAGGCACCAATAGACATCAAAGTTTTCATCAATTTTAACCAAATTACCTACATACATACAGGGTGTCCAGTAACTCAACCGACAAACTTAACCAAATGATTCTACAACAAAAAATAAGAAAAAAACTTCATATAAACATCTTAACGTCTTAGTTAAATTAAAAATATTTTTTTAAATATTTAACACACCGTAGTTCCAAAACAAAGACATTTAAGACATATGTTTATATGCAGTTTTTTCAATTTTCTATTGTAGAATCGCCCTGTAAAGTTTGTCGGTTGAGTACTGCACCTGTATGTATGTAGGTAATTTGTTTGAAATTGATGAAAACTCTGATGTCTATTGATGCCTAAACGGTGAGGTTTATCGACTTTAATAAAGAGTACCCAATTTTAAGTTTTTGATTGTCTATAAAATGGCGCCACCAGCTTTGCGATATCTCTCAAAATAAAAAAGTTATGATGTAAATAAATTTTAAGTTTTAGGTAAAGTGCCCTCTGGCAGTATTGAAAAAAGTACTTTTGTCTCAAGATTTTAGAATTTTCAAAGGTTGATTTGTGTGCAAATATCAACTGGATTGGTTAAAAAATAAATTCAATATGGCGGAAGAACCAAAATAAAAATTGAACTTTGACGGCTGTAACTCGAAAACGAATGACATTTTGAAAAAATATATATAAAGCTCTATCCTTATTTTGTCAAGTAGCATCACCCCTTAAGTTTCGTGATCGGTTTAAATCACCCTGTATATAATAATGTCTTTAAGTCACTAGTGACTAGAATACTTTACTCTTAAAGTTTGATCCATAATGGACATAGTATGTAAATAATGGATAAATTATATTATTGTTTGTAATGTTTTAAAAGTAAAATTATGTATTGTAAGTTTCCTGCTAATGTGATATCTGATATCTGTTATTAACTTAAGTAATAGAAACAATATTAATAAGTTACAAAAATGATAATAGGAACAGCCATATAATGGATAAAGTTATAAAGGTCGCCATTAAGAAACTTTTTATTAACTAAATAATAGACCAGTTTTAATGTTAGGAATTTTTCGGATAATCTTGATTGTCAATCTTATTCTTTTATTAGATAAGAAATATTATTACATGCAAAGCTTTAATTAAATTTAAATATAAGCGTAAGTTATAAAAATTGCTTTTAAAGCGTTTTCGTCAATAATTATTTTTATCAGAAAAATATTATATTAAATATCCAACGATTATTAAAAAAGTAGAAGTAGAGAAAAAGCTTACTTTTACTACTTTGTTGTATTTTTTACACATTACCTGTTAGAAACAAAATGTGTTTTTAAAAAAATATATATTAATATTTTCCTCTCTTAAATACCAATATATATATATATATATATATATATATATATATATATATATATATATATATATATATATATATATATATATATATATATATATATATATATATATATATATATAGCTCTTCGGTATATCTGATAATTCATATTAGCCAGTCGGATGTGCAATTCTTGCTTTTTTGACAAGATGTCGGGTGACTCATTTAAATGCAAATTTTTAACAAAATCTGTTACCTGTTCTACTTATTTTCTTACAATCTCTGAGCAACTTTTTTAAATTGCTTTTTATATTGATCACCAGTTGAAATGTTACCTAAATTGCAAGCAATGTTGCCTTAATTTCAAGATGTTTTACAAAAAAAAAAAAAAACATTTGTCTATATCATATATGCCTTTTTTACCTAAATTATTGAAAATTAAGTTTATCATACCTAAAATATTTTTTTGTCTTTGGACAATCCACAAAGGTTGAAAGCCTAAATACTAACGTACCGTGGGTGTCTTAAGTAGGCTAAGAGGAAGTTTGTTAACACGGGACTTAAAAACTTGAAGATATGGGGGAAGGAAAGACCTCCGTTGGCAGCAGGTTCCACAGTCTAGAAACTCTAGGGATAAAAGAACGAACGAAATGGGAAATTCGAGGCCTGTCCAATTGAACTGTATAGGGATGCATACGCGCGGCACCACGAGTTTCTCTGTTGGGAACTGCAAGAGGAGGGACTATACTGGACAATTCGTCGGAGTAAAAGCCGTAAAAGTATCTATAGAAGAGCGATAGATCTCCCACAGCTCGACGATGGGCAAGAAAAGGAAGTCTTTAAGTAAGTAAAGGATCATTAATAAGACGAACAGCCCTTCTTTGAATGGCATCAAGAATGCTGAGGGTTGTAGGGGATGCCATTCCCCAGACATGAGAACAATATTCCAGAGAGGGTCGAATTTGGAACACATACAAAGTGTATAAATTGGAAGGAGAAAAATACTTTTGGTTCGGAAAAGAAATCCAAGCTTTTTGAAGTCGCGGTGGCTATAGATACAATGTTTTTATGCCAGTTAAGGTTATTCTCAAATGTGACCACAAGGTTAAATGTGTCCCGCTGTGCAAAACCTGGCCACTCATAAGCAAAGGATGAGTGTTTGATGATTTTTTCGCGACAAGGAACATGATTGAGTTTTGGATGCATTAAATTGAACGAGATTTTTGGCGCCTTAATCCAATATCAAATTGAGATCCTGTAAAAGAGATATCTGCATCGTCCTGCGTTTGCTTTCCAAGTCGGGTTGAGAGATTGGTTTGGAAACCTGAAAAGTGGAGTGAAGGGTACTACCGTCAGCATAACTATGAATGGAATTGGTTGTTGAAGAAAGAAAAAGAAGAGAAAAATTGCAAATATTTGCAAATCTTTTAAAACCAAATCGTTTTTATTCTGCAGAACATACCTACAGTGGCTTTTTAAACTTTGGATTTTGGCAAGAAAAATTAAAAGTTGCAAAAAGGTAATTATAAATGCTTTTAGGATTTAACCTTGATGAGCCAAAAGTAATTAGTAGAACTGAATAATTATACAAATTATGTGTATGTTATCCAAATATAGATATTATAAACCGAGAGCCCAGTTACAAAACAAATTTAAGCCCCTTTAACTTTTATTATTTTTATCCTACTAAATAAGTTGTCGTGGTTGATAATTTGATTTTAAACTGTACCCGTTGAGACGTTACTCATCACCAATAAAATCACATATTTTTGTAAGTTTTCATCCGGCAACGTCACTTGTGCACCAATAATTGATTTATTAAAGACTATATCGTTATACAGTGTACAGTTTAGATCGATCAGTAAGTAAACAGGGTTTTGTATTCAAATTTTTATTCATTTGATTTTACCTCTATATTTATATTCGCTTACACGGTTGCCAAGTTTTTTCTGTCTTATTCGCTAGTATGTTTTTTTCTTATAAATTGTTAAATTTTAAACCAGTTTTTCCATTTTTTTTAACTTAAAGCAAATCCAATAAAGGACTCTTAAGTTTTTTGAAAATATCTGACAGTTACAGTTTTTATTTATAAATAATTAATAGTTTTAAAAAACTAAAAAACACGCTTTATATGCAACCGAACTAAAATTAGAAAATAATTTTTCATTAAAAAAAATATTGTAACTTCATAGTAAAAAGCGTGAATTGCTTAATATATTAAATGTTATAATTATTTATAATTTGAACCTAATATCTATGATGGAAAAGTTATGAAAAATAGTAAAATGCACCCCACGCTTTTTACTATGAAGTTACAATATTTTTAATGAAAAATTATTTTCTAATTTTAGTTCGGTTGCATATAAAAGCGTGTCTTTTTAGTTTTTTTAAACTATTAATTATTTTTCATTTTTAGTTTGTTATATCAATTAATTTTTTAAAAATAAATGCTCCAGTTTATTCATTAAAAAAATTTTTCGCCATTTTATCAAGAATAGCAAAGTTTTTCAGATTAACTTTCTGAAAATAACCTAATATAAAATTTGAGTAAAATCCATTCAGATCGAACTCTTGAAATGGCCGGTAGGTTGGTACCACTGGGACGACTGACAGATGACATTGGTAGTCAGATGACACGGTGGTATCAAGCAGTGGTTATAATAATAATATAATGGAATTTTTTTTCCTGGCGATCCAAAGCAGGATAACGGGATACTGTTTGCAGATTATTGCATTGTCATGGGTCCTTAATACGTGTGCAAAGTTTCAAAGAAATCGAATAGCTGGAAGTTGGTTAAAATTAGGCTCAAAGATTCCATTACATAGATAGCCAGATGGATAGATAGATTGATAGATAGTTACAACCCAAGTTAATAAAAGCGTGTTAAAAATAAATGCGAAATTACAAAAAGAGCGTATACTATTCAACATGAATGGTATATTTAATTTTTAATTAAATTTATTACAGATTGTAAGTGGTCAATTGACTTTAAGTTTTAAGGGTAATTTTATTATAATATTTTAAATACGTACATGTTGTTCGGTTATATTTTGCACGCTTTATTATTTGAAACAAAAAAATTTATAAATACAAAAGCTTTAGGGTTATATAAAAACCGTCAGAATTTGCTTAAAAATAAACAAATGACAATCCCAAAGAAAATAAATGAGCATCCACTTTGTTATTTTAAATAAAACACCATGTATATTTTAAGTTCATCAAAAAGGGTATATTTTTCTGTTTTCAAAAATATATACTTTGTCTATGGTTGAACCACCAGTTATCGCAGAAAATAACTCTCAATCCTGGAAAAGTCAGCCGCTTTAATTCATAGGCAATTTAACATGGGCGGCTTTGCTTTCACTTGTTTTTAAGTATGGCCTTTTTAACTGACTTTAAATGCGTGTTTTATTACTTTTTCTGCATTATGACATATTCTGACGAAGAAAAAGCAAAAATAAAGAAAAATAATATTAAAAAAATAAATAATTACAGTCAAATACAAAACTATTATAAGATGGAGTATTCTTATTATTTAGTTACTCCCTCAACATCTGCAATTTATTATATTGTGAAAAATTTGAAGAACAGAAATACTGTGGCAAGAAAAAAGCGAACAGTTACGTGAAATAAAGAAAATGACTAAATAATTTTGTTGATTTATTGTTAATAAAGTGTTATAGAACTTCTTTAAGTTGTTTAAGTAAAAATAATTAAAAAAAAACATAAACTTTCATTTTTTGTATTAAAATATTTATTATTTTAAACAATTCCTTAATTTTAACCAAAACAAATAACAGAAAGCCCATATTTCTAAAAACAAATGAAACCAAAGCCGCCCATGTGAAACCGTCTATGAATCAGAGCGGATGCTTTTCCAGGATTCAAAGTCATTTTCTGCGATAACTGGTGGTCCAAATATAGATAAACTATATATTTTTTAAAACAGGAAAATAAACGCTTTCCAATAAATTTAAAATATGCCTGGTTGTTTCATTTAAAATAACAGAGTGGATGCTCATTTGTTTACTTTGCGATTGTCATTTGTTTATTTTTTAAGCAAATTCTGGCGGTTTTGTAAAACCCTAAAACCTTTGTATTTAAGATATTTTATTATATTAAACAATAAAGCGTGTAGAACACCCTGTATATAAAAATATGTAGTTTTTTAACGGAATAACCTGCATATATTACAATTTAAAAGATAACCACCCAAAGAGTTTTAGGAAAATACCACAACTGATGTGTATATTTTTTTAGTTTTGGATATATTCATTTTGTCCAACATTTTCATAAGCTCGCTGCACTGTGTGACGTCTCCCAGACGTTACGTTAGTACTTGACGTTATTCCTTTTAAATTAGGCAATGCTTTTTAAATAGTATATAAGTAAGTAGATTAGATTAGATTAGAATAGGGCCGGGATAACCCATGCACTGAAGCCGCTCGGGTCCGGGTGATGTCAGCCAGACGAAACCTACAGCTTAACGTGGGTTCCGAACCACGGTCCCCCCACCCAGGGAGCACTACTAAACCTACCAACTGAGTGGGGTCCGCATGTCTACGGTTGCGCAGGACACGGCAAAGTGTGTTCCGGCGCCCTGGTCCTTTGGTGGCCTTCAGCGTCGATACATTTTGCACTTTGTCCGTCTGGTGTTGAGCTAACCACTAAATTTTCGACCACCTTATAAATAAGTATTTGGTCTCAGCAGGATTCGAACCCACCTCACGTCCGTTGTGCGATCAACGACTTAACGCCTTACACGCTAAGCCGTCGGCGGACTTATATAAGATAAGTATATAAAAATATTCAGAGAACAATTAGAATCATGTTTATTGTCAGTCAGTAAAGCGTTTACTAAAAGAAGCTTTTAAAGCTAAAATTGATATTGAGACCTACATGAAAACCTCAAAAATTACATAAATTTTATTCAACGTAACAGAAATAAACAACAACTACTGAGTCTAAAATTAAAAAAAAATACAAATAAAAGTTCTGGAAAAACTCAAATTTGGGGGTAATTATTTTTATTTTTATTAAATAAAACCCAAAACTTATATCTTTAATATAGTTTTTTACCTAACTTTTCGTGGTTTTAACGAGTTTTTTCTAGTAACTCTTGCGTCCTTCAATAACTAATAAACTAAAAAAGTCGATTATGTTATTGATTTCGGTCGTTAGAATAGTGTACTTGTTAGTAATTTTTATCCTCTAATAATAATTTGGCATGGAAAATATCATACTTTAACGGATTAAATTACAGTGGTTAACAAATTTTACCTTCTTTTGTTTTACAACTTTTTTAGGCATATTTTAAATCTCTTTTATATGCAACCTGAACTAAAAAATTAGAAAATAATTTTTCATTACAAAGAGTTTGTCACTTCAGAGTAAAAAGCGTGGGGTGCATTTTACTATTTTTCATAACTTTTCCCTCATAGATATTTGCAAATAGAATAATTATAACATTTAATATATTAAGCACCCCACGCTTTTATTCTGAAGTGACAAACTCTTTGTAATGAAAAATTATTTTTCTAATTTTTAGTTCGGTTTGCATATAAAAGCGTGTTTTTTAGTTTTTAAACTATTATTTATTTTTCATTTTTTAGTTCGATATATCAATTAGTTTTTAAAAATAAATGCTCCAGTTTATTCACTAAAAAATTCCTTCGGCCATTTTGTCCAAGAGACACAGAGGATCTGGCAAAGGAATTTATTTGTCCTGGCGGTCCTAATCAAGGATAACGGGATGCTCTGTTTTTACGATTGTTGCATTGTCATCGGTCCTTGATACGTGTGCAAAGTTTCAAAGAAATTGAATCGCTGGAAGTTGGTAAAAATTAGGCTCAAAGATTCCGTTACATAGATAGATAGATAGATAAAAAGAAATAAATTATTAAAATATAAATATTATTTTTATTGTAAATCATTTTTTGTAATAGTTGTTTTGAAAAAAATATATGAATATTTATATTTCGTACTTCTTGAGAAAAAAGCCGTTGAAATATTTTTTTTTCACGACCGTTTAAAAAACTGCTATTTTTAAATCGTTAACATAAAGTTAAAGTACTTTATTCTCGTAAACTACATAAAATGTTAAAAAAAGTAACTTTTTTAACCCTTCAAAGCTTTTTTTACACTTCTAAATTGGTGTTTTGTTTCAATGCCTACTACAATAAACCTAAATATCAATTTATGCAATGTAACAGTAAACGCGACATCAACTGCATCAAACGGTCAAGTTACCTTTGATTTTATCATTACCTATTTCTTTTAGTTCAAGTGTCACTTGTTTTAAAATTTGACAGTTTGCAAATAAGCTTAATATAAATTATTGAAAATTAATAGTAATAATGGAATTTGGATGACTAAGAAATTAAAAAGAATTTTTACTGGATGGTATTTATTTGGGTACAAGCCAAAAATCTGTCAACATGCATTTCCTAACAATTATAGAATAAACTGGGAAGCTTTAAGCATTTTAGCAAAGGAAACTTTTCCTAAAAACGCAAAATCAAAGGAAGTGCGTATATATTATTAAATAAAGATAATTGTGTAGCAACAATTTCAGATAATTCAAATAACACTTGGTTGCCTTTGCTTGATACTGAAGTATCTTCAGGAAGACTAAAAATTAACTAACTTTTCACCTTTTTTGTAATATAGACAATAAATACACCAGCAACCAGTTATCTATGTCACTATGACACTATAACCAAACATATTTGACATCTAATGTCAAAGATTTCAGAATATCCTAAAAAAAGATATAAATTTTAAATTTTAAACCTTAATAATAGTTAATTTTAATTTTTATTATTTTTATTTAATTTGTCTTCGATTTTTAATCATCTTTTACGATATTAGATGTTTAACCCATCGTTCTCCTTGTTCCGTCAACGTTGTCCAAGCACTGAAACACGCAGTTATACATTTCACAGCACCGCGGTAGTGCCACCACGGTCATTATTTTTAAATAACTACTACCTAAATATGTCTCCCTCGCTGGGAATCGAACCGGCGACCTCTAGCTTCGAAAATCAAAGCTCTGTCCACTGCGCTACGGGGGAGACAATATATAAATTAATTTCAATACGTAATTTTAAGAGGTATGATATACCACAGATATGAACCGACTAGTTTTGCACTTATTTTATTTTTATCTATTTTAATCTTCTTTCTTTTTTGAAAAAGTAACTTTTAATAAAAAAAAAACCTGCATTTATTTTATTATATTGTAAATTTTGATTGTTTTTTTTGTACGTATTAATGTTTTAAGTTTCTGCAATATTTATTAAATCTTTTGTGTCTCTTTAGTTAGTGGTATAATAACTGTTTTATTTGTTTTCTGGGAGATTAAATTTTAAACAAATAAAATATTATTTGGCTTTTCTCCAGAATAAAATTTAAAAGTTTATTTAACATTTTAAGAAAATTAAAACTTTTATACATTATGAAGAAACAATTCTGCTCTTACATAATATAATAAAAGTTATTATTGCTTTAAAAGAAATAAAATAATGAAATATTCAATATTAAGTTACTTACAATACAAAGCTTTCAATCTATAAACAAAGGTTCATTGGCACTCGGTTGAAATCATTTTAATGCAATAAAATAAAATCTTAACAAGACGCCAGACGAGAACTGGGCCAATGGTTGCGTTCAAAAATGTGGTAAATAGTTTACCAAAAATGTGGTAAACAGTTTACCTAAAAACTTATAAACTTGTTAGAAAACTGAAAAAATTAAAAATGAAATGTCTGATGGACATTTTAGAGTTTGACATTACTTTTGAAAAAATTAACTGGTAAAAGATACACCTATTAGGTATCTTAACCAGATAAAAAGAATAGTAAAAAATGTTTAGCCATATAATAAAGTATTTTTATGTTTTATTTGTTTTCTGGGAGATTAAATTTAAACAAAATATTATTTGGCTTTTCTCCAGAATAAAATTTAAAAGTTTATTTAACATTTTAAGAAAATTAAAACTTTTATACATTATGAAGAAATAATTTACTCTAGCATAATATAATAAAAGTTATTATTGCTTAAAGAAATAATGAAATATTCAATATTAAGTTGCCTATAATACAAAGCTTTCAATCTATAAACAAAGCATGGTACCGGTTGAGATCTTTATCGCAATGATAAAATCTTAACAAGACGCCAGACGAGAACTGGGAAGTCGAACGTCTCAAATGTGCGGGGCACATAGCTTAGGCAAAATGTGGTAAACGTTAGGTATTTTTAAACGACAAAGTGACACAAAGGTTTTCTGTAAGTGTACTTGGAAAATTTCTGTAATACAATTTTTCAAAGAGACTTACATTTTAAATCTGCTTTAAAGTCCAGCCATTTAAAAATCCTTTATCTTACGTTCTGATAAGGATGTCTAGAGACCAGCAAATATATATGTATCTGAATAAAGTATACACACGTAGAATATAAATAGAAATCAAGACTTAAAGGCAACTTTTTCGATTGCTATAAATATTTAATGAGACCTTAGCGTTTTACGGCATTCTTAATAGTCCTAAGATCCGAATAGAAAGCGGCCTGCACTCATCTGTTTACAAGATAAAAACGATTTTATAATTAATATAGTATTTAAGCAAAGGTATTGCCATAGGCTTGCCTAAAATGGCTTAAGCTCTACTTAAATTTAAAGAAGGAGCTTAACATTTTTAGCACATCCTGTATAATAATGGCGTCCCCTGTTTCCTAAATAATAAAGGTTAGTTAATAAAATAGGCGTCTTGAAATATTACAGCACCAAATCTATATATTTTTAAACAAAAAGCCATAATTTTTTAGACACTTCGTAAGGGACGTCTACTGTACGGATTTTTAACTCTTTTTATGTTTTGATTATTAAGAGGTTTAACGCTACTTTTTTGTTGTTTAATGTTCCATTAAAAAAACAACATTTATATACAGACTGTCTGTGGTATGCTCAAATGGCAGCAAATCTTTCTAGTCGTCAACGCCAAAGACAGGAATTTTGGTACCAGTTCTTTTTCACTAACCTTGAAAAATAAAATTAATTTATCTCTAAAGAAAGAGCCAAAATATTTTGCTAAACAATTGCCGCCAATTTTACCCTTGTACCTGCGAAAGGTATCCCATTTCAACTGTTGCCCCCAATTCCTTATAAAAGGCCCAAATATTATTTTTAGGTAAAACACATAAAGCTGACCATTCTTTTTACACGGTTTTTCAAAGAGCTGAAAAGCTGCACGTTAGCTCAACTTGTGTTTAGCCCGTTTCCAAGGAAAGAATCCCCAACATCCGTCTAAGCTTGGTAGACCCATTTCGCTTCTTACAGGTTCTTTGTAATGAGTAATGGAGCCTAACATGGTATAACAAACGCAGGGCGATGCAGATATCGTGTCATTTTAATGCATCCAAACACAATCATGTTTCATGTCACCGAAAAGACATTAAATACTTATCCTTTACTTATGAGCGGCCAAGTTCTGCAGACAAAAGGACACATTTAATCTTGTGGGAGTCCCATTTAAGAACGACTTTACTTCGCTATAAAGACATTATATCTATAGCCACGGCAGCTTTAAAAAAGCTTGGATTTCTTTTGCGAGCGAAAAAGTATGCTGGGAACCAATTTTCCTAATGTTTTTAATTCGGAAACCAATTTACATGTTCCTGTTTTTCAGCGTTCCCAAATAGTTAAACCGCCTACAAATTAGTAAGACGGTTGTTACTGTAAAAGTGCCTTTTTTAACGTCTCAGTTTGTTTTTGCTTTGCGAACGAAACAATTAATCTTTCGGAAATGTCTAAACATTTTTATTTAAAAAGTTGTACTATCAACATATAACCTTATTACACAATTGAGGGACTAGTTTTAAAGTAAACAATATCCAAAATTAGATTGTTATGTTATATCCAATAAAAATGTACACCGAACTTATACATTGAATGTATTACATTCTTTTATAGCCTTTAAAGCAAATTATTTAGGTTCACCGCAAAAAAATAAAACTATTAAGACATTTATCTCACTGTTGTATTAAAAGTATAATTGGAGATTGTGCACTTTGAAACTGGGTCTTATCTACGCATTAAACGCAATATTGTGACGTCTAATTTTGGAATTATACATAGGCCATTATACTTCACTGGGGCAAATGTACCATATGGAACTATCTTTTGGACCATGAGATCGGTGGACCATAAAAACTATCTTGGCATTTTTAACTAAACTACAGGAACTAACTTAACTTTCGTAATTTTGAACAAGCATACCCCTACTAGGGAGTAGCTCGTGCAGGGTTAACTTAAACCGTAACTTTTATACTTGACTTCACTTTTAGTTGCGCTTATCAGTCCGGTCAAAATTGTTTGCAATTTTTCGCATACCAAGTACGTGTTAGCCGATCAAGTTTACAATTTATTTTAACCTTTGGTACGAAGGCGGATACAGTAATAAATTAAAAATGGTCTTCACTGTTGAACAAAAGATTAATATCATTAAATGGTATTGTCGTGCGAAGAGTGCAGAAGAAGTTGTCGGCCGCTTTATATTTGCATATCCTGATGAGCAAATCCCTACTGCTAAAACAATTTTATAATATCTGGCATAAGTTTGAGCAGTCGGGATGGTAGTAAATCGATGTGCAAAATGTTCTAGTGGCGATCAGGTCTCGTCGAACACCTGACGCCAGGGATTGAAAATGAGGTCAATGTGTGTGCTTTTGTGGAAATAAGTGAACCTTGTTCTAGCTCCCAAATTTCTGAAGAACTTGATATTCCAAGCCGTTTCGGTGCGTGATATTTTGAAAAGAAATAAGTACAAAGCCTACAAAATTAAAAACACTCAAGAGATTTTGTCAGAAGATCAAATAAAAGGCATGGAGTTTTGTGAAACCCTAAGAGAAAAAATTGATCAAAATGACGACTTCACAAGTAATATTTTATTTACAGACGAGTCATCTTTTTTTTCTTCTAGGTCGACATAATTCTTCAGTCGTGAGATATTGGTCTCGGGAAAATCGACATTTAAGTGTGCCATTACGAACTCAATACCCGCAAAAGGTAAATGTTTGGGCTGGTATTTTAGCCAACCACATTGTAGGTCCTTTTTCATTGATGGTACCTTGAACTCTGAGAGATATTTACTTTGTTGCAACAAAATATTATACCCGCTGCTTGCAGAAACTTGGATGTTACACCTTAACGAAATTTGGTTTCAGCACTAAGACGGATGTGCCGCTCAACAACGCTAGACAAGCGCAGGACCATTTCTTAACAAACACTTTTCCTGAACGGCTTATTTCACTCAAGAGGTACCATACCATGGCCTCCGCGATCTCCAGATCTGACGCCTTGCGACTACTTCTTATGGGAGTTATTTGACAGAAATTCTCTACCAACACCGACATGAAAGAGCCGTTAATTTGGACGAATTGCGGCTTAGAGGTATTAATATTTCTAGGTCCATTACACTCGAAATGTTAGCAAATGTACGTAGAGAATTTTTACGACAGGTTGGGATACTGTGAAGTCCCAACAGGGAGGTGTATTTGAACACCTTATTAAATAATCCATTTAATTAGAATTATTTTGTTTAAGAGTTATTTTTCATTTTATTTTAGAATATTGTATTTTCTTTTCACCAAAGGTTTTTAAGATTTGAGCATATTAAAGTTGTTTCTTGACTTGCTATTATGGGCACGTTAAAAAACAACATAAATTTGTCATCTGTCGTGAGCGCGTGAAATTCCAATACTTTATTGTGAGGCTGACCTACCCATCTCAAGCGCTTGCAAAGTGCACTGCGAGGCAGCCGAAATTTACATTCAGCATCAGAGCGGACCCGAGCAGTATTTTGAGGAATCGGCGTCGCTATCGGTGGGGCGGTTACCTATGCGGTCGTTCTCTGTCTACTCTCTATCTATTAGTGTCTAATACATTAAACGCAATCCGTTATGTTATTGTTTAGTGAGAAAAACCTTGCACTATATTTTCGATTATTTGTTATAATTTTTTGCGTGATTTCTTTAATGCCAAAATAATTAAATAAATATTAAAATTATTAAAACCCATATACCCCCTACACAGGGTGTTCACAATATTGTTGCAAGAATGTCTTGCCAGTCAGCAGCAGTCTAGTTGTAATGATTAGGCATTTGCATCGAGGACTTCAAAAGCCAGTCAACCAAGAATTTAGATGGATTGAAGCCACAAAGTTTAAATCACATTCGTGTTTGCAGAAAAGTTTTTTATTTTTTAATAATATTTGTTTGTATTTGTTGGCCAGTGATATGTTTGTATAATATACACATCCTGCCAGTTTTATGCTTTTAATTGGGTTTTTCTGTGTGTTACTTTAGTTAAAGAAGAGACAAACACACGTCTGACTTTAAAAGCTTGGTCATAAAGAGGCAGTATGTAGATATTACGTTATGCAGTTATATTTGCAAAAAACTGACATTTCACTGTTTTTCTACCAATTTTATTTATGTATAATATGTACAAATCATAATTTTATGTGCACGTGGCAATAAATATTTGATTATTTCCATGAGTTGTTGCTATCGATCGTCTCGTGATTCCAGACATTAAAAATGTATTCGAATCTGCTGACAAACTGTAATTTGTATAATATAAGAAAGATTTCTGAATATAATTTACTTCCTTTATTTAAACTTATAAAAATAAATAAATACGTAAAGTAAATGCACGAACCTTATATTAAATGCTATAATTTCCAAGTTACTAAAAATAATATAAGGAAATAATTTGTCTTACAATATTTTTATTAAAGTAAAATATAACGGTGGTCTATGCCAACTATCGATTTGCATTTTGTGAGTTTTTTTTTTGTCATAAAATTTTTTTCTATAGGTTGGGTAAATTTCCTAGTAAGGAAGATTTACAGTTACTGACCAATACTTGGTTTAGTATGGTTTTTAAACTTTATTTGTAATTTTTCTTTCAACCAGGTTTTTTTAAGACAAACATCTTAGGAACATTGTGTAATAAATTTAAGATCAACCTGCGCGAAATTACCGAAGATACAGCACATATTTGATGTCGCTTTTTCTGTTACATTCAATGATTTTAAAAGTAAAATCGGTAATTATTTAAAACCGGTCAATGGGTAATTATTTAAAACCAGTCCGTACGCATTTTCAATATACCTGCGCACGAATTTTTGACCCCGCCACTCGGGAGGTTTGCTCCAGCATTTGTGGGCATGCGCAATTTGCATGCCCAGTTAAAGTCTACAAGGTTTCCAATAGTGAAAATCAAATATAGTTTTGTCAAAACCGAAAAATGTTGCAGTGTTTCAATAAAAATCAATGTTCAAAATTCGATATAATGCTGGCAACACTAAAAACATTTTATGTAACCAATCAGCCTAGGCGCGTGGCTGCTCCGGTTGTATCAGGAAGCGGCGTCGATAACCGGAGTTAAGCAGTAAGAAGTGCGCGCCCACAACCCGGGTTGGGTGTACCGGCGTTGTCGGTTTTGGGCAACGGCACGCAGGTGTTCTGCTCGGGGGTGAACGAACGGACCGAGCAGCAACCATCCAAGTTATGGAATGAATGGTGTTGAATGGGAAGGGTAGGGGTCAAGGTACAATAAGCCTTCAGGCTGCAGTGCACCACCTGGGGGGGCGATCGTCGGACCTGGGTGGGATGACTCCGAAAGGGCGAAAAAAAAACTAATCAACCTGCGTTGCCAGAAATAAAAAAGATTTTCCCTTTTACGAGGATTTTTAACGACAAAAGAGAGAAAGAGATTTTTTTAAAGTAAAAAAAGGAATTTTTAGCGATTAAGAAGCTACTCTAGTCCGTATGCTATATACGTCCTTAACGTTGTGATACCATAGATAACCTACATTTAGATCCGCAGTGGCAAGAAGCATTTTTCGGATTTTACGACTCGCGCAGTGGGTTGACGATCATGCGCACTTAAATGCCGTGGCAAAATACAAACACCGGCACCCCGTACCCTTCGTCCGCGGTCTGATCGTAATGCTCATGAGCTACCGTACTTCGAACAGAAAACCAGGACGCCGTCAACAAATGCTCTCCTATAATGCGGCTAGTTTGGCGCCAGGTGCGTTTATCCTTAACTGGCTTGAGCACAGAACCAGGTTTTCGCCCATAAAATGTAACTTTTGATTCGTGCAGGTTAAAACAGTGGCAATCCATCAAGATGAGTGTGTGATACTGATGATCATATACATGGCAGGACAAGAAGTATATAGCTTTTAATAAATCACCTGTATATTATAATACCGTTTAAAAGATCTTTTAAAGAGCTTTGAGGTATTCAGGTTATAAGGATTCATTTAGAGGTACTTTTTCTAGTACGTATTTTAAATGGATAAGAGGGTCCAAATTTCAAACTGTGATGGTATTTGTGTAAAGTACTGTTAGACAATATATCCTAAAATGACTTAGCCCCCGCACAACGTCTAAACTTGACCAGACTATTGGCTGCACCATCACAAAAATTTGAACTTCAATTTTTATTTTTGGATAATTGTTGACCAAATGAGCCACATCCTACTTCTCATTTAGGAAACTCTTGAAAGGGTAGACCCTGGTCAAGTTGAGGAGCCCCAGACAGTGTGTGCAGTCCAAATTTTTGTAAAAACGTTTCCCTTTTATTAAATATCTTGACGTCTTAATAAATATCTTGACGTCTTTCAGAAGATTTTCTCAAATCTGTCTCTTTTCACAGATAACTTGAGTGGTAAGTTTTTAAATAAACACACTGTATAAAAACAAATACGTTTTATTTTTACAATTTTTCAGTTTCCGAAAAAATGTTGCTAGTACACGGCAGGCCTTATTGTACTTTTTATGTAACACTTTTTACAGTGTAATAAAGAGTTTTTTTATTAAACGTTGTACTAGCAGGAATAAACAGAGTATTAGGTAAAGTAATAACTCTGGTAAAGTTTCTTGCTTGCCTAATAATACACAACAAACCTCTTTAGCTCTGGAAATTAACTTCAAAAACTTAAACCTCGTAATTTTGAAAGTTGATTCAAGCAATAAAAAGTTTTTAAGCACCAATAAAACCTCAATATCATGCAAAAGCTGATTAAAAAGTTTTTAATACAAAAAGTTTAGCAAACAAAAATTGAGTATTTAGAGTAAGGTTTGGGATTTATAAAGTAAAATATAGGGAAAATATTATTTTTGTTAAAAAAAAACAAATACATTATCGCTTCTAAATTATTAAACTGGATTTATTGATTCAAATAAATAAATAACCTTGCTGTACAAAAGTTCTTTCTTTATTATAAGGTCATTAAAACGAGACCGCGCTGGGGTCCAGGTGTTTTTATTATCTATTGTTTATGAAATTATTTTCCAAGCACAATTATGCAAAAATTCATATTTGGATTGTTTTACCCGATTTAAATTTTGTATGTCGCGTGGTACATTGCTAGATTTTTGTTTTTCTTAAAATGAGAGATTAAAGCCACCAACAAAGAATTGTATTGACTTTTTTACTCACAGAGTCTTTTTATATCGACACAAGGTCAAAGCAAGTTTCTTGTTTTTTACTAGCAAAACGTCTGCTTTCTACTCCGGGGCC
Organism: Listronotus bonariensis; assembly: GCA_014170235.1. Lineage (NCBI taxonomy): Eukaryota > Metazoa > Arthropoda > Insecta > Coleoptera > Curculionidae > Listronotus > Listronotus bonariensis. The sequence continues at coordinate 142,854 of JACEGR010000616.1, forward strand.
CCTGACGACTTGACGGAGGAGAACTTCTCATGGAAAAGGTGTGTTTTGTTTGCCTCTTTCTATTACAATCAATGTAGGTAATCTGAAAGTGAGAGAAGAAAACCTTTTCCATCAAAAATGTTTAGTCCCTAAGTCAAACATCGAGGCCCTGGACAAAATTAACATGATTGTTTTTTAGCTGATCGTAAAAATTTAGTTAGGTTTAAATGGAAGAGATAAAAACTTTATCTCCTAATTTATATGCAAATTAAAGGTCAAAAGTTTTGCTTCCTTTCTTGTAAAATACTCTTGTCGAAAATATAAGTTAAGAAAAAAATTAGGCACAATATTTCTTTTGATTTATTTGAAGTTTTTTGCGTTTTTGTAAATCTGTTTATGTAATGTTATTCACGAAATTCACCATAGCAACAAACTTTCATACATAGATTTATTTTTAAGTAAGTACTTTTTTAACATTAGTATAAAATGCAATAAATTAAAAAACTATTGATAATAAAGTTTTGTCCATAAATTATTTCTTTTCATTTTGGTCTTTTATCTTTTTTCCGTAGGACGAACGGTTTTTTTGTTATTAATTATAAAAGAAATAATGTTTATTTTATGTTCGATCCTAAACTTAGTGCTATAACCCTGAGCTGTAGATAATAAAACTCTAACATAATTCTCAAATTTCTATGGCCTTATATTTAAAACTATAAGAGATAGCCATATCAAATCTGGTATTTTTTTAAGCTTTGTAAATATCTCATTTAATTGTGATGCAATCTTACGAAATGTTTATTGAAAAAAAGTTTACTATAAAATTCTAAGGATGGACATATTTCTGAAACTATTAAAAACTGGATAAAACACATGTGAGAGCTTTTCAAAGTTTTTTGATAAATCTTTTCATAGGTGATATAATATACAAGGTGTGCCAATACGAAAAAATGTTGTAGTGTTTTAATTAAAGAACATATAAAGGGTATGGTTTTAATGGTCAAAATTGAATATAGGTTGGCAACACTGAAGCAGTCGGGAGTTCCGCCAAACGTAAGTCAGGCGTCGGGTCGTTGAGCGCGACAAACAAAAATTAAGCAAAAAAAAATTGGATGGGAAAGGTGATATAATATACAAGGTGTTCTTTTTGAAAACAAGATTCAAAAACCCAATGGTTAATTTTTTTGTTGGCAGCTCGTTAATCAGCGAAAAAATGCTACTAATTTTCAATTCAACCGACTTTGTATCTCCAATAATAAAGAAGTTAGCAAAATAAAATATTCTTATTTTAAAATTATAAAATTAATTTAAAATTTAAATAAAAAAAACTAAATTCAGTGCCGACTTAAAAATGATTACCCTGTATACACATTTATATTGTTTAAATAATACAAATAATTATTTTCCCTCTCTAAAAATGTTTCTGATTTTAAATATTATAGACAAATAAAAATAATTAAAAATTTTTTATATCGGAGCTGTTAGGGGAGGACTTTCTATGATTTCCTGTTTTACAGCTTAGACTGACTATTAAAAGACTCTACATTAATTAAACATTTTTTTTCTTGTTATAATTAATTTGCTGCTTTTCTATTTTTTAAGTAAGTTTTCTAAAGGTCTTTTTAAAGGTGCTTGCACCATATATTATTCATCACTTTTAAGCCACTATTTTTTCTTGTGTTTTTTTATATTGCTTTGAACATCAAATTATAACAAAAAATAATTTAATACCCTTACCTTTTCTAAGAAAACCAATTTTATGTTTAATGCATAAGTAATTAAAAGTTTTTATAAGACCTTTAAAAAAGTTAAGAAGATAATAAAGACCATTAAAGTTAGGAACTGCGAACAATTTACCTAATGAAAAATAAATTGAGTTTTTAAGCTTTGAAACAGCAACTAATATTGATAAGTTTTTAATTTAACTATATTTTCTGTTTTTACCTGACTAAAAATATACTTGTACCAAATTTTATTCTTGGTATTAAAAAAAATATTTATTTTTAAAAAGTCATATCATCTTCCTACCATTTTTTTTTTACCCTGGCTAAATGACCGCCGGCGGTTTTGCTCAATTATAAAAGGAAATCCGCTGGCAGGCTGTTTTTAATATCTACGTATATAGGAACCGCTTAGAAAATTATAATTAATTTGGCATTACCGGCGGTTTTACTTATTTTATCGATAGAAGCCGCCGTCAGGCGAGACTCCATCTTGAAGATTTGAGGGGAGAAAAGACCTCCGCCGGCAGCAGATTCCACAATCTAGAAACTCTAGGGATAAAAGAACGAACAAAGTGTGAAGTTCGGGGCCTGTCCAGTTGGACCGTGTAGGGATGCATACGCGCGGAACCACGAGTTTCTCTGTTGGGAACCGCGAGTGGAGGAACTACACTGGACAATTCTTCAGAGCAGAAGCCATAGAAGTACCTATAAAAAAGCGATAAATCCCCCACAGCCCGACGATGGGCAAGAGAGGGAAGCCTTTCTGAAAGTGAAGAATCATTAATGAGACGAATAGCTCTTCTTTGAATAGAATCAATAATGCTTAGGGTTGTGGGGGACGCCATGCCCCAGATATGAGAACAATGTTCTAAGGGAGGTCGGATTTGGGACACATATAAAGTATATAAATTAGAAGCGGAAAAATACTTTTTGGCTCGGAAAAGAAATCCAAGCTTTTTTGAAGCTGCCGTGGCTATAGATACAATGTGTTTTATGCCAGTTAAGGTTACTTTCAAATGTGACGTCCACAAGATTGAAGGTATCTTTGCTCTGTAAAACTTGGCCGCTCATAAGTAGAGGATGAGTATTTGATTACTCTTTTCGCGACAAGGAACATGATTGTGTTTTGGATGCATTAAAATAAACGAGATTACTGGCGCCCCAATCCAATATTAAATTAAGATCCTGCGAAAGAGATATCTGCATCGCTCTGCGTTTGTTTTCCAAGTCAGGTTTAGTGATGGGTTTAGGAACCTGAAAACTGGAGTGAAGGGTACTATCGTCGGCGAAAACAATGAATGAAATTAGTTGTGGACGAGAGAAGGTCGTTGATGTGAAGAAGAAACAGCGTTGTTGATGCCAAAACTGAGCCCTGAAGGACTCCAGCATTTACTTGGTGAAAGCTTGAAGAATGGCCGTCCACAATAACTAATATACGTAACTAGAGAGCCAAGTACAGACGTATCAGGGTGTGGTTGGCTTGAATTAAATTTAATGCTTCTAATACATTAAATGTAGTATATATTTTGAAATCAGGGCATGCATACAGTACACTATAATGCAGCAATATATAAAGCAAAATCTTAAGTTAAAATAACAAGAGCTTAGCAAAGTTAATTGCGATCTATGTACACATCAGATTTACGATAGCAAACTTATAAAATTTATTAATTAAAGTTAGATGACGTAAAATATTTAGTATCGTTCTTTAATATCCGCTATTTTGTAAAATATTATTTAACCAATTTTAGTTAATACCTAAATTAATTTTTTTATTCATAGTGGGTTTTTATTATCAAAATATGTCATACAGGTTGTCCGGATATTACGCCTCAGGATTTCTGTGGGCGATTCTGTACAAAAAATTTTTTGCCATTGCTTTTATACAATTTTTAGAAAACCTAAAATTACCGGGGATAGAGAATGTTAATTTTTATTTAATAACTTTTATCTGTCAAAACTTATAATACAATGTAATAACCTATTTTTATGTTAACCAAAGCGTTTGTTTTCCAGGCTTGCTTTTTAATTTTAAAAATCAGAATTTCTGGTTTTATTTCATTTTAAGTTAATGCAACAAAAGAAACTTTTAGAAAGACATTTTATTGTTCTTTTTAAGTTTATATTCAAATTTATAAAACGATTTAAATAAAAAAGTTCCAAGTCATGTTGCTAAAGCGAACGACAGTTAAGGCCTTTTGGTATTGACTTCTTGCATTAAATACAAAGAATTACGAGTGATACGTATGCAAAATTTGGCGAAAATCAGTATACTAGAAAAAGCTATTAAAAAAATTAAAAACATTTTAACATCCTGTATCTCTGTTAATTTTGAGTCTTCGAAAAAATTGTATGGAAGTTTGTTACTAAATTGTTCGTGCAGAATCGCCCACAGAAATCCTAACACGCGTAATTTTGAAAAGCCTGTATACAAGAAAAGCCTTAAATTAAACATAAATTAAACAGGTGTACAGTAAGCGGGCCCAGATAAGTGGTTTCTTTTATGTCCTTGAGAAAAGCCACAGGTGTTTTTGACCATTCAGTGTTAACCTTGAATTATGCTTTCAGGGTGTACCGTTTTTGATGCACCTGTGGCGTGGGTTATTATGTGTTTTTAATAACCCAAAGAATTTAAATTTATTGCATCCTTTGTTTATTCACACAAGCCCTCATTCTAAAGTTTTTCGTGAGATTATGTCTTTGATAAAAAAATATATTTGTAGATTTAATTTGGAAGCTATGGGTAGTTTTTTTATTAGGGATTGTCCTAGACTATAAAAAGTGTGGGTTTTTTAAATGTGTTAGTATACATTAAATTTTAAGAAACAATTTATATGCAGAATGGGGTATATTTCTCCAGTTCTTTTTACCGCGTTTATTGGAAAAAACACGACCTTGATTTTACAAGGTAGGTGTACGGTAAGTATTTGACTTTGTCCTTGGACATGTATTTAAATTAGTGGAATGGGGTGTAATCGATTATGATATAAGCAGGTTTTTATTCAATGGAAGACATAATCTACCAAGCATCTTTGTTGTTATATAAATTTGTTGTCTGTTACGTGATTTGTGCAAGTGCTTGTTCAAGGTATTATTTCTTTGATAATAAATAATATATTTTTAACTATGAATGTTACCAAAGAAGTTTTAGAAAATATCAATAATATGATTAATGACCAAGACGAAATTTTTAATCGTAAAAATTATCTGATTTAAATGTTGGGGTTGTTTACATAATTAAAAAATGGTTCCTATGAATACACAATTTGGTAAAACAGTTCTTGTTACGCTATTTGATCGACTTAATAGGGAAATATTTAAAGTATTTTTGCCGAGTCGTGTATCTGACAATATGTCCCATGATATCATTTCAACAATAAATGCTTCGAATGGCAAATACACATTAACCTATTTGGGGCAGAGTAACCGTATATTTCCTAATAACAGCCATAGTTCTAGAGCAGTATTAACTTTTGGTATTTTGGGATAATTTTTTCTATTTTTATTTTTATTTAGTGTATCATAGTTAAAAATTATTATTATATATCTGATCACATCTTGCACATTGTAAAGTACAGTCATATTTTTCTTTGTAATTAAAGATGCTGGACGATATAATAACTGACGAATGTAGATACACCTATGTGTTTTGGTTGGGGTTCAAGTTAAGAGATATGGCCTACGATATCTTGGAGTTTGCAAATGAAATGGATGATGAAGTAGCCCATAATAAGTGTAGAAAATATATGGCAGATACTACGCTTTTGTTAGCAGGGGCACATACATGTGACAGGTTTTTATATGGTTCCATAAACCTCGAAGAATTTTGTATTGAAATGATTGATCAAGATTTAAAAGAGTATCTAATTAATATACCACATCTGCCCGCTGAAATAACAACAAAATATGAGCTGATACCAACAATATCCGTCGATACAGCGGATGGGGCAAGCAGAGATGAACCTATGCTTGAGGCAACACCACTTCTTCCTAATTATAGCGATGATATTGACGAAGGAATTTGTGTTTAATGCAAACTGTTAAAAATCACTGTACCATATACATTTAATTTTGTAATAAAAATAATTTATAAATAAATGTCTGTAATACAATATTGTTGTTTTAATTTGCCTAGGTTTTATTAGTTACCCTTGTTTAGAATACAGTTAGGTTCATATAAATGAATAATTCCTATAAAATATAAGTATAGAAAATCATTTATTAAATAAAAATATTTTTAACTAAATCTGTAAAATATGGATACGCAAGTAGAAATATTTATAAATTCTGTACCTGAGTCACTTATTTTTTAAAAAAAGGTTAATGTGTAAGATTTGTCGAATAAAAAGGTGTTTCCATGTAGTCATAAAAGTACTGTTTTGAATGTATAAGAAACCATGCTATAACACAATGTCTGAAGTGTAAACAAGTTTTAAATAAAAAGTTATTTCCCATAAAATTGCCTTTTTTTAATACCTGAATAACCTGTTTACAACATTTTTACTGTCAACTCTTTTTTGGGTCATCTATATGATTGAAAACATATTTAAAATATGGATATTTATGAAAAAATGCAATCTCTAGAAAAGCGATTAAATGATTTAATTGTTTCTACCAAAAAATTTGTCAAAAATAAAGGAACTCCTGAGCAAAATTCATATTTTTGACATATATCTTATAAAATTAAAAAATAAATTTGATTATTTCATATTGCGTTTTAGATAATGCAGAATCTTTTATAAAAACTAGCCACCCCGTACCCACTTCGATGAGTGTTTATTATATTGTTCGATCATAATAAAGTATAGCCTATAGAACTCCTAAATAGTGTAGCTTGCTGATTGTGAAAGAATTTTCGTGATCGGTTCCAGTATTTCCGAAGATAAGCCTCCTACAAACTAACAAACAAAGAAAGTTACATACTTTACCTCTTTATAATATTAGTATAGATAACTCTTTTTCTAAAACGTTTTTCATATGGTTCCAATGTTATCAGACACACTGCATAAAATTATTAGTTTAAAGTATATCCATAACCTATCTCAGAATATGTTTGACAACTTTACTCGTTAATGAAATTTTCTCGAAAAATTAATACTTGTAACCTAGAACTGGTAAAATACAGTATATTTTTGTCCAAAACCGCTATATTTTTAATTTACTTATAAAGCAAAGCGTATAAAGTAAAAAATCCATACACTTATCTTTTTTATTATGGCGTATAGTTTATTGTTTGAGCTAGATCATATCCAAAATTCAAGTCGCTGAAGTAAATAGATTTAGAGATACGAAAAGGCATTTGAAGACTTTAAAAACGATATTTATGAAAAAATACAATCTTCAGTATAGAAACCTGTAAACGCAATAATCGTTTGTAAATTTTTTTATACTGTGGGTGTTTTAAATCGATAATAGACTGGTACCATCTTTATCTTTGTATAGGGTAGTGTACAGTTGTCTACATAAAAATATTTAAGTAGTGGGCCTAAAAATTCTAGAGGCTTTATACAAATTACAGCTAAAAGTTTAATTTTTGGTAAAGAGACGGTAAATTACTAGTTTTGAAAGGGTTTTTGGGCATGGTAAACCATCTGTTTGTTACAATTTAAATAAAAATAGTTTAAAAGCCGAATTATGTTCATTTTTAAACAAAATTACGGTATAATATTAATATTAATTTCATAATGTACCGAACTTATATGCTCTTTTTATCATATTTATGTTGTTTTTTGGAGATATATACGATTGTGTACACCTATTAGAAGCAAAGATATTGCCTCTATTTTAAAAATTTTTAGTCATTTGTGTATTTAGAGTAAAAGGGCAGTGGGGTTGGGATGTTTTTTCCTAAAAATCGATATTTCTTTTTATTCTAGTACCAACAATTTCCCGACGACTTTGGTTTATGCTTATTTTTTAAACTCATTACGGTATAAATTATTATTAATTTCACAAATGTACCGAACTTATATGCCTTTTTTTAGGATATTTACGGTATTTTTGAAAATATATGTGATATTACCTTTTGTTTTAAATTTTTTCGGTCATTACGTATTTAGAGTGAATGGGGCAGTGGGGTTGGGATGTTTTTTCCTAAAAATCGATATTTCTTTTTATTCTAGTACCAACAATTTCCCGACGACTTTGGTTTATGCTTATTTTTTAAACTCATTACGGTATAAATTATTATTAATTTCACAAATGTACCGAACTTATATGCCTTTTTTAGGATATTTACGGTATTTTTGAAAATATATGTGATATTACCTTTTGTTTTAAATTTTTCGGTCATTACGTATTTAGAGTGAATGGGGCAGTGGGGTTGGGATGTTTTTTCCTAAAAATCGATATTTCTTTTTATTCTAGTACCAACAATTTCCCGACGACTTTGGTTTATGCTTATTTTTTAAACTCATTACGGTATAAATTATTATTAATTTCACAAATGTACCGAACTTATATGCCTTTTTTAGGATATTTACGGTATTTTTGAAGATATATGTGATATTACCTTTTGTTTTAAATTTTTCGGTCATTACGTATTTAGAGTGAATGGGGCAGTGGTATCGGGATGTTTTTTTTTGCCTAATTTCGTTAGGGAGTTGTAGAAAATGGTATAAATTAATGTTTGCTATAATTTAACTGTATAGAATAGCATTATTACATATATATTACTAGAAAATTTTATTTAATCGTCTTATATGGACCTTATTGAATGAAAAGGGAGTTTTGTACTTATTTAAAAAATAATCTATCAAACATAATACGTCTAAAAATACCTAACATGGCTAAGATTTGGAAATGTGTTTTAAAACAAAATTCCTAAAAATCGAATCACTCATTCTTGATTAAAAAACTTAACACTTTCTTTCTTTCTGGTCTTATTTAAAACAATTCATATAAATTAAGAAATGTGTTCAAAAATACCTAAACTTACCGATATTTGAAAGAAAAACATCCTTTATAAGTCAAAATTATCAAAAAGTCTTAACACAAATCTGTACTCTCTATTTTCAAATACCGCTTAAGAATTATGATTTTTTTCTGCCCCAAAAAAAAAAATAAAAAAAAGAATAAATAAAAATAAAATTGTTATATAAAAGGCTAAGCCAAAATTAAGAGTAAAAATCGATCCTTGTCCCTATGTTATCAATTTAGGAAATTCTCTTACATATGACACTACCCCCAAATTTGTAGCCTTTATTTTACCCTTTAAAACTTAAGAAATCTTTACTGTTCATAAATAATTAAAATTTCCAGTATCAAAAGTTCTAAGCCAAAAATTTAAACAAAAATTGGGTTTGCCACTTTCTTATCGATTTAGACTTCCAACCCTCTACTCTAATTTTAAAAACGTGCTTATGTCAAGAACCAAAACTAACTTCAAAGGATAAAATTTGGAAAACAAATATATATTTTTTTGCTCATCCCCTGTTCATTTCGAAAAAACTTTAATATATCGAAAATCTAAGCCATTTACTAATATACTAATATGTAAAAACCCTCCCTAACTGAAATTTAGTTTAGTTTACGCAAAAATTAGCACTTCCTTATAGATTTATAAAAATCTTTACCATATGGGACTTCGTTATTTCTTATTTTTAAAACACCCTAAAAGTCAAGAAGCAACACAACCCTCATTTTTCTAAAAAAAAACTTCAACATATCCAACAGAGCTCAGCCTCTAACCATTATCTAAAAGATTCGCCCTTTTAAAAATCATTAAATGTTTTCTATGTCTCGAAATAACGAAAATTGATAATATTTGAATAACCGTTATTTTAGGGTGATTTTTTTATTGGACCCGCCTTGTTCTTGATTTAGAAAAAATATTTTTTAACTCTTGGTTCTATTTTAAAACAACGTATAAAAATCAATTAAGCTTACAAGGTTTACAAACTTAAAACAAAAATCGGGGTTTTACCACTTTTTAGAAAAACTTTAACATATAATAATTTAAATAAATGTCAGATATTTAAAAAACTATGCATTTTAAGAAAAAATATAAAAAAAACCCGTAGCCACATACCCTTAACGAATTAGAGGCTACCTTAACAGATACCACCAGTTATCAAAAACAGTCATGTATGATTTTTTTATAATTTTATTAAGCAAAAATTTGGTAATAATGCCTCTTTGCTTTACACTGACACGGATTCTCTTATTTTAAAAGTGTTCACAGATGACTTCTATAGCATAATTTTGGAAAACCCTGAAAAATTCGATACATCGAACTTTCCACAACAAAACCCATATAATATAATTAAAAGCGAATCGGTCCCGGGTAAGATGAAAGACGAATTTTCGGGTGACCCAATTGTTGGTTTTTATGGCACCGGGGCTAAAGCTTATTATGTTAAGTCTTTAAACAGTGAATTAAAAAAAGCTAAAGGCATTAAAAAGTCGGTTATCGAAAAGGAACTTCATATAGAAGACTATAGAAACATTGTTGAGCATGGCGGGTTAATTTTCGAAAAATGAGAACTTTTCCAACAACTTAGAAAAATTTTGTCCTGTAAAATCTTACGAAAAGGATTTGGGTTCATTTTCAGGCGTACTAGATAATGGTGACTAACACACTCATATATTAAAAAACATGGTAGTACGTAATACAGGTTTCTGCGAAATTTCATGATATTTTATTTTTTCTTATTTTTTTCGTAAAACATATAGTTTTTCTGATATTTGCATTTTAATTTGTTATTTGGGACTTGAACAAATTATTGAACACATGAAAATTAATTTTCTTTTAAAAGCTTATATTACATGGTAATATAATGTGATTTTAATATGTCTTGGCAATTAGAGTAGTGAGTAAAAATGACTTATAGATTAATTTTGAATGAGTTACATGACCAGTTAGTAACTGATAATTTTATTTTGTAATTTAACTTGCAGTTTAATCTAATATTTCATATTGTTGCTTACAGCTGAGATATGATTAGGAAAAAATATATGACTTGATATTGTGTGTATGATCAGATACAACTTAGATAAACTTTAGTTTATTTTCAGTTTGTTTTGAGACAGGCTTTACATTGAGGTGACTTCATTTCATGTTAACTACAAGATAGATGATCAGCTAGAGAAAAGTTACATAACAAGATACTTTTTTAAGATACGAATAATGTAAACTTTTGTGTCTTTTTTTTTTTTTTGTTGGTGGCTCCTTCGGTATTAACTGGGAACATTTATTCATAACTTATACAATGCAAATATACATACTACAAACAATTTCATAAATTAGTATATAGAAACCTGTATTACGATATTCATATATTTCTACATCTGTTGTATTATTTCTAAAAATAAAACAAATGATTAAGTTACAAAAAATGTATTGTTTATTTCATACAAGTCATATTTATGATTCACAAAATCTAACAATTCAGGCTTATCTATGGCTCAATGGAGGGTAGTAAAATGGGGGACATATAGGTACGAAATTTTCTCAACTGGTAGTAAAATGGGGACATATAGGTACGAAATTTTCTCAACTGGTAGGTTATACGATAATTCGACAGGGGGTTGGGGAGATTTTTTCGATTATTTTTTTGCTAAAGGGTATTTTTTGAAAAGCTAGAGGGTTGAAAGTGGTCTCATATCTTAGAGTTTTTTTTCTAAATCGTTAAAGAGGTGACAATTACACACTTTTTTCTTATTTTTTCGTAAAACATATAGTTTTTCTGATATTTGCATTTTAATTTGTTATTCTTTTTCGACTCAAAAAACAAAAATTTTCATGAGTCCGCAGAAGAAAAAAACAGAAGTTTTATTCTGAGAGTCAGTGGTATTTCTGATATTTTTAACATTTTTTCCAAATTTGCTAGCAGGTATGTATATGAATTTTATTTACAGCGAGTATACAGTGTCCTTTTTAATAATTTTTACGACCATTGCTAGCATGTGTTATAATATTTTATAAATCTAATAAATACGGTTTTGTTTTCACTCTAGCGCGTCAAAACACACCTATTCTAAATTCCATAAGAGGGTGGTATTTTTCAACATATTCAGCTAAATTTTATTTAAAAAAATTGCATTTTCAATATATTATAAAAAATCACTAAGTTTAAAATTAACTAAATAATCTACTAGGTATAAAAATAATAGAGCAAAATCTTAAATATACATGATTTACATAAATTAGAGACAAACTAGTTATGAGTCTTCCGGAAGATAAAGCTTGTTAAAATATGATAGCTGTTTCCGGGTTTGAGCAGCTTTTCTCTTTAGCTCCATAAGCTGCTGTTGTATGTTGTTTAGTTTTGTTTCATTTATACTATTAATAAAATTGTTTTGTGTAATCTTCATAACAGAAAAAACTTGATAATTCAATGTATAATTTGGTTTTGGGATCATTTTTTAAGTAAAGAAATAAAAAAGTTATAGACATTTAAAATGTGGACAAGTTAGATTGGGCACACAGTATATAGACACAAAAATATTTTAAAACATTTTTGCATCCCACAAATTTGTTACAAATACACTTTGATACAAAATATTTATGGTACAGAGTATATCGGTAAAGCGTAAAGTTTTACAAAAGTAATTTAACAAATGGATAACACGTTTAACTCTAAAAAATAATAAATTAATTTAAAATACAAAGGTTTTTAGGGGACACACCCTTTTTTGATGCACCTGTGTCAAATCACATGTAACTTTCAGGGTCATAAAACCTCCCACTTATTTAACATAAAGATGCGTGTTTAGATACAATCATAAAACTAAAAAAGTACAACTTCTAGACAAGATTAAAAAACAATTATAAACTTGTACAGTGTGTTCAATCTAACTTGTCCACATTTTAAATGTCTATAACTTTTTTATTTTTAAGTCTATCCAAAATTATGCGATAGAAGTCATCTGTGAACACTTTTAAAATAAGAGAATCCGTGTCAGTGTAAAGCAAAGAGGCATTATTACCAAATTTTTGCTTAATAAAATTATAAAAAATCATACATGACTGTTTTTGAAATGTCAAGTATGGAAAACCCTATGTATATTGGTTTATTATACACAACCTTTAAGTTTAGACATATGAATGGCAACAAAGTCTTCAGTAAAAATGGAACAAGTATTAAAGTTGGGTCGAGCAATTAAGGGTCTTGCTCCAGTTTTAAATTTGGAATTGTCCCATTCAGTAATTAATCTTATGTCACATTGACTACTGCATTTTTATTTTGAATACATTTGGGCAACTTGACATAGGATGATCCGACCATAGGCGAAAACTTATTGATGTTTACTTCCAGATAAAGAATTTTTTCCAAAGCCCATCCTACAATAAAAAATAAATTTATAAATTTTGTTCTATTCCAATATTTTTTAGCATTTAAAACTTCTGTTTTTTCTTCGCGGACTCATGAAAATTTTTGTTTTTTGAGTCGAAAAGAATAACAAATTAAAATGCAAATATCAGAAAAACTATATGTATTACGAAAAAATAAGAAAAAAGTGTGTAATTGTCACCTCTTTAACGATTTAGAAAAAAAACTCTAAGATATGAGACCACTTTCAACCCTCTAGCTTTTCAAAAAAATACCCTTTAGCAAAAAATAATCGAAAAAATCTCCCCAACCCCCTGTCGAATTATCGTATAACCTACCAGTTGAGAAAATTTCGTACCTATATGTCCCCATTTTACTACCAGTTGAGAAAATTTCGTACCTATATGTCCCCATTTTACTACCCTCATTGAGCCATAGATAAGCCTGAATTGTTAGATTTTGTGAATCATAAATATGACTTGTATGAAATAAACAATACATTTTTTGTAACTTAATATTTGTTTTATTTTTAGAAATAATACAACAGATGTAGAAAATATATGAATATCGTAATACAGGTTTCTATATACTAATTTATGAAATTGTTTGTAGTATGTATATTTGCATTGTATAAGTTATGAATAAATGTTCCCAGTTAATACCGAAGGAGCCACCAACAAAAAAAAAAAAGACACAAAAGTTTACATTATTCGTATCTTAAAAAAGTATCTTGTTATGTAACTTTTCTCTAGCTGATCATCTATCTTGTAGTTAACATGAAATGAAGTCACCTCAATGTAAAGCCTGTCTCAAAACAAACTGAAAATAAACTAAAGTTTATCTAAGTTGTATCTGATCATACACACAATATCAAGTCATATATTTTTTCCTAATCATATCTCAGCTGTAAGCAACAATATGAAATATTAGATTAAACTGCAAGTTAAATTACAAAATAAAATTATCAGTTACTAACTGGTCATGTAACTCATTCAAAATTAATCTATAAGTCATTTTTACTCACTACTCTAATTGCCAAGACATATTAAAATCACATTATATTACCATGTAATATAAGCTTTTAAAAGAAAATTAATTTTCATGTGTTCAATAATTTGTTCAAGTCCCAAATAACAAATTAAAATGCAAATATCAGAAAAACTATATGTTTTACGAAAAAAATAAGAAAAAATAAAATATCATGAAATTTCGCAGAAACCTGTATTACGTACTACCATGTTTTTTAATATATGAGTGTGTTAGTCACCATTATCTAGTACGCCTGAAAATGAACCCAAATCCTTTTCGTAAGATTTTACAGGACAAAATTTTTCTAAGTTGTTGGAAAAGTTCTCATTTTTCGAAAAATTAACCCGCCATGCTCAACAATGTTTCTATAGTCTTCTATATGAAGTTCCTTTTCGATAACCGACTTTTTAATGCCTTTAGCTTTTTTTAATTCACTGTTTAAAAGACTTAACATAATAAGCTTTAGCCCCGGTGCCATAAAAACCAACAATTGGGTCACCCGAAAATTCGTCTTTCATCTTACCCGGGACCGATTCGCTTTTAATTATATTATATGGGTTTTGTTGTGGAAAGTTCGATGTATCGAATTTTTCAGGAGTTTTCAAAATTATGCTATAGAAGTCATCTGTGAACACTTTTAAAATAAGAGAATCCCGTGTCAGTGTAAAGCAAAGAGGCATTATTACCAAATTTTTGCTTAATAAAATTATAAAAAAATCATACATGACTGTTTTTGATAACTGGTGGTATCTGTTAAGGTAGCCTCTAATTCGTTAAGGGTATGTGGCTACGGGTTTTTTATATTTTTTTCTTAAAATGCATAGTTTTTAAATATCTGACATTTATTTAAATTATTATATGTTAAAAGTTTTTTCTAAAAAGTGGTAAAACCCCGATTTTTGTTTTAAGTTTGTAAACCTTGTAAGCTTAATTGATTTTTATACGTTGTTTTAAAATAGAACCAAGAGTTAAAAAAATATTTTTCTAAATCAAGAACAAGGCGGGTCCAATAAAAAATCACCCTAAAATAACGGTTATTCAAATATTATCAATTTTCGTTATTTCGAGACATAGAAAACATTTAATGATTTTTAAAGGGCAGAATCTTTTAGATAATGGTTAGAGGCTGAGCTCTGTTGGATATGTTGAAGTTTTTTTAGAAAAATGAGGGTTGTGTTGCTTCTTGACTTTTAGGGTGTTTTAAAAATAAGAAATAACGAAGTCCCATATGGTAAAGATTTTTATAAATCTATAAGGAAGTGCTAATTTTTGCGTAAACTAAACTAAATTTCAGTTAGGGAGGGTTTTTACATATTAGTATATTAGTAAATGGCTTAGATTTTCGATATATTAAAGTTTTTCGAAATGAACAGGGGATGAGCAAAAAAATATATATTTGTTTTCCAAATTTTATCCTTTGAAGTTAGTTTTGGTTCTTGACATAAGCACGTTTTAAAATTAGAGTAGAGGGTTGGAAGTCTAAATCGATAAGAAAGTGGCAAACCCAATTTTTGTTTAAATTTTTGGCTTAGAACTTTTGATACTGGAAATTTTAATTATTTATGAACAGTAAAGATTTCTTAAGTTTTAAAGGGTAAAATAAAGGCTACAAATTTGGGGGTAGTGTCATATGTAAGAGAATTTCCTAAATTGATAACATAGGGACAAGGATCGATTTTACTCTTAATTTTGGCTTAGCCTTTTATATAACAATTTTATTTTTATTTATTCTTTTTTTATTTTTTTTTTGTGGGCAGAAAAAAATCATAATTCTTAAGCGGTATTTGAAAATAGAGTACAGATTTGTGTTAAGACTTTTTGATAATTTTGACTTATAAAGGATGTTTTTCTTTCAAATATCGGTAAGTTTAGGTATTTTTGAACACATTTCTTAATTTATATGAATTGTTTTAAATAAGACCAGAAAGAAAGAAAGTGTTAAGTTTTTAATCAAGAATGAGTGATTCGATTTTTAGGAATTTTGTTTTAAAACACATTTCCAAATCTTAGCCATGTTAGGTATTTTTAGACGTATTATGTTTGATAGATTATTTTTTAAATAAGTACAAAACTCCCTTTTCATTCAATAAGGTCCATATAAGACGATTAAATAAAATTTTCTAGTAATATATATGTAATAATGCTATTCTATACAGTTAAATTATAGCAAACATTAATTTATACCATTTTCTACAACTCCCTAACGAAATTAGGCAAAAAAAAAAACATCCCGATACCACTGCCCCATTCACTCTAAATACGTAATGACCGAAAAAATTTAAAACAAAAGGTAATATCACATATATCTTCAAAAATACCGTAAATATCCTAAAAAAGGCATATAAGTTCGGTACATTTGTGAAATTAATAATAATTTATACCGTAATGAGTTTAAAAAATAAGCATAAACCAAAGTCGTCGGGAAATTGTTGGTACTAGAATAAAAAGAAATATCGATTTTTAGGAAAAAAACATCCCAACCCCACTGCCCCATTCACTCTAAATACGTAATGACCGAAAAAATTTAAAACAAAAGGTAATATCACATATATCTTCAAAAATACCGTAAATATCCTAAAAAAGGCATATAAGTTCGGTACATTTGTGAAATTAATAATAATTTATACCGTAATGAGTTTAAAAAATAAGCATAAACCAAAGTCGTCAGGGAAATTGTTGGTACTAGAATAAAAAGAAATATCGATTTTTAGGAAAAAACATCCCAACCCCACTGCCCCATTCACTCTAAATACGTAATGACCGAAAAAATTTAAAACAAAAGGTAATATCACATATATTTTCAAAAATACCGTAAATATCCTAAAAAAAGGCATATAAGTTCGGTACATTTGTGAAATTAATAATAATTTATACCGTAATGAGTTTAAAAAATAAGCATAAACCAAAGTCGTCGGGAAATTGTTGGTACTAGAATAAAAAGAAATATCGATTTTTAGGAAAAAACATCCCAACCCCACTGCCCTTTTACTCTAAATACACAAATGACTAAAAATTTTTAAAATAGAGGCAATATCTTTGCTTCTAATAGGTGTACACAATCGTATATATCTCCAAAAAACAACATAAATATGATAAAAAGAGCATATAAGTTCGGTACATTATGAAATTAATATTAATATTATACCGTAATTTTGTTTAAAAATGAACATAATTCGGCTTTTAAACTATTTTTATTTAAATTGTAACAAACAGATGGTTTACCATGCCCAAAAACCCTTTCAAAACTAGTAATTTACCGTCTCTTTACCAAAAATTAAACTTTTAGCTGTAATTTGTATAAAGCCTCTAGAATTTTTAGGCCCACTACTTAAATATTTTTATGTAGACAACTGTACACTACCCTATACAAAGATAAAGATGGTACCAGTCTATTATCGATTTAAAACACCCACAGTATAAAAAAATTTACAAACGATTATTGCGTTTACAGGTTTCTATACTGAAGATTGTATTTTTTCATAAATATCGTTTTTAAAGTCTTCAAATGCCTTTTCGTATCTCTAAATCTATTTACTTCAGCGACTTGAATTTTGGATATGATCTAGCTCAAACAATAAACTATACGCCATAATAAAAAAGATAAGTGTATGGATTTTTACTTTATACGCTTTGCTTTATAAGTAAATTAAAAATATAGCGGTTTTGGACAAAAATATACTGTATTTTACCAGTTCTAGGTTACAAGTATTAATTTTTCGAGAAAATTTCATTAACGAGTAAAGTTGTCAAACATATTCTGAGATAGGTTATGGATATACTTTAAACTAATAATTTTATGCAGTGTGTCTGATAACATTGGAACCATATGAAAAACGTTTTAGAAAAAGAGTTATCTATACTAATATTATAAAGAGGTAAAGTATGTAACTTTCTTTGTTTGTTAGTTTGTAGGAGGCTTATCTTCGGAAATACTGAACCGATCACGAAAATTCTTTCACAATCAGCAAGCTACACTATTTAGGAGTTCTATAGGCTATACTTTATTATGATCGAACAATATAATAAACACTCATCGAAGTGGGTACGGGGTGGCTAGTTTTTATAAAAGATTCTGCATTATCTAAAACGCAATATGAAATAATCAAATTTATTTTTTAATTTTATAAGATATATGTCAAAAATATGAATTTTGCTCAGGAGTTCCTTTATTTTTGACAAATTTTTTGGTAGAAACAATTAAATCATTTAATCGCTTTTCTAGAGATTGCATTTTTTTCATAAATATCGTTTTTTCCTAAAATTAATATAAGAAAAAAGTGATTTTCGCCCTCTTTTACTGGTTTAACACTATTGTTTTCTATGTACAGCAACTATATAGGGCTTTAGTTTCTACATATTTTAAATATGTTTTCAATCATATAGGATGACCCAAAAAAGAGTTGACAGTAAAAAATGTTGTAAATAAGGTTATTCAGGTATTAAAAAAGGCAATTTTATGGAAATAACTTTTTATTTAAAACTTGTTTACACTTCAGACATTGTGTTATAGCATGGTTTCTTATACATTCAAAACAGTACTTTTTATGACTACATGGAAACACCTTTTTTATTCGACAAATCTTACACATTAACCTTTTTTTAAAAAATAAGTGACTCGGGTACAGAATTTATAAATATTTCTACTTGCGTATCCATATTTTACAGATTTAGTTAAAAATATTTTTATTTAATAAATGATTTTCTATACTTATATTTTATAGGAATTATTCATTTATATGAACCTAACTGTATTCTAAACAAGGGTAACTAATAAAACCTAGGCAAATTAAAACAACAATATTGTATTACAGACATTTATTTATAAATTATTTTTATTACAAAATTAAATGTATATGGTACAGTGATTTTTAACAGTTTGCATTAAACACAAATTCCTTCGTCAATATCATCGCTATAATTAGGAAGAAGTGGTGTTGCCTCAAGCATAGGTTCATCTCTGCTTGCCCCATCCGCTGTATCGACGGATATTGTTGGTATCAGCTCATATTTTGTTGTTATTTCAGCGGGCAGATGTGGTATATTAATTAGATACTCTTTTAAATCTTGATCAATCATTTCAATACAAAATTCTTCGAGGTTTATGGAACCATATAAAAACCTGTCACATGTATGTGCCCCTGCTAACAAAAGCGTAGTATCTGCCATATATTTTCTACACTTATTATGGGCTACTTCATCATCCATTTCATTTGCAAACTCCAAGATATCGTAGGCCATATCTCTTAACTTGAACCCCAACCAAAACACATAGGTGTATCTACATTCGTCAGTTATTATATCGTCCAGCATCTTTAATTACAAAGAAAAATATGACTGTACTTTACAATGTGCAAGATGTGATCAGATATATAATAATAATTTTTAACTATGATACACTAAATAAAAATAAAAATAGAAAAAATTATCCCAAAATACCAAAAGTTAATACTGCTCTAGAACTATGGCTGTTATTAGGAAATATACGGTTACTCTGCCCCAAATAGGTTAATGTGTATTTGCCATTCGAAGCATTTATTGTTGAAATGATATCATGGGACATATTGTCAGATACACGACTCGGCAAAAATACTTTAAATATTTCCCTATTAAGTCGATCAAATAGCGTAACAAGAACTGTTTTACCAAATTGTGTATTCATAGGAACCATTTTTTTAATTATGTAAACAACCCCAACATTTAAATCAGATAATTTTTTACGATTAAAAATTTCGTCTTGGTCATTAATCATATTATTGATATTTTCTAAAACTTCTTTGGTAACATTCATAGTTAAAAATATATTATTTATTATCAAAGAAATAATACCTTGAACAAGCACTTGCACAAATCACGTAACAGACAACAAATTTATATAACAACAAAGATGCTTGGTAGATTATGTCTTCCATTGAATAAAAACCTGCTTATATCATAATCGATTACACCCCATTCCACTAATTTAAATACATGTCCAAGGACAAAGTCAAATACTTACCGTACACCTACCTTGTAAAATCAAGGTCGTGTTTTTTCCAATAAACGCGGTAAAAAGAACTGGAGAAATATACCCCATTCTGCATATAAATTGTTTCTTAAAATTTAATGTATACTAACACATTTAAAAAACCCACACTTTTTATAGTCTAGGACAATCCCTAATAAAAAAAACTACCCATAGCTTCCAAATTAAATCTACAAATATATTTTTTTATCAAAGACATAATCTCACGAAAAACTTTAGAATGAGGGCTTGTGTGAATAAACAAAGGATGCAATAAATTTAAATTCTTTGGGTTATTAAAAACACATAATAACCCACGCCACAGGTGCATCAAAAACGGTACACCCTGAAAGCACAATTCAAGGTTAACACTGAATGGTCAAAAACACCTGTGGCTTTTCTCATGGACATAAAAGAAACCCTTTATCTGGGTCCGCTTACTGTACACCTGTTTAATTTATGTTTAATTTATGGTTTAATTTATGTTAATTGGGTGCTGGGTTCGGTGCAACGAGGGTTGCCCATATCACCGGAGAATGATCTCTTCAAACAGCGGTATCGATAGGGATGTCAACGACAGAGGAGCTCAGATTACTATTTTCAAATATCGATATAACAATATGAAATATTCTCGATATTTATTAGTAAATGAAACAAAATTAAAAACCATTTTTGTTTTTAGCAAACTGGATTAAACCCTGTAGAATTCGACGATTTTACACAGACTACAGTAAAAAGCACAGCACGTGTAGTGATTGGTTTGGGCGCTATTGACAATCATGCAAAACTGTCACATTGGGGGGGTCTGATTAGTTCTGGTCAGTTAAATATCTTTTTTTAAATTTGCTTTATTAAGGGTAAAAAAAAAAAAGATTTAACGACCAGATATCATGACTCCCCCAATGTAAGTTTTGCATGACCGTCGTAAGGTTTTTATGTGGTAAATGTAAATGCGCTGTATTTCCCTTATGTGGCACGTTGCAAGTTGTGCGTTTAATGTATCATTGGTAGACGACCGCTTGAGGTAACACAAGTAATTTTATAGGTTATTAATACCGCTGTCATAGGTTATTTGCCTTACCGGCTGACTGGATGCGCTTTATTTCATAATTTTGTTTTTGCGTTTTTCTTTTTTTTTTAATTATATATAATTAAAAAATTTATCTAATAAAATGGCAACAACATTAGGCAAATATGACAAACAAATGTCAAAGTGCACCAAGAGAGTTTAAAAGCATTTGACAAAGGCGCTAAATTTAAATCACTAATAACTTTATAAAAATTCAAAACATTAACAAGTTAAACGTTTTTTTAAGGATATTCACCCAAATGCCAATAATATCGATATTGCCACTTAAAGTTCATACATGATTCAAAAGTGTATGACTCACATTTTTTCTTTTTGTGCATAACTGATTAAACTACGACTGTTTTTTCTTTTTTAATAGTTTAAATTTAAGTTTGTAGATCTTTACCAACATAAAACTGGGTTTTTAAATAAAGTACAATTTCCATTTGAAGGATTTAAATCACTGAATTAACTACACAAAACCGAGTTTATCCCAGATAATACTAGGGTATATACGAGATGGGCGTGTGCCCCAGATAATCTCTATCTTTCACCTCCTCTAAAGATATTCCTGACCCCATTTCCGCCCGAGGCCAGTTAGCAACGCGATAATGCTTGAATTTTCTTGCAGTGTGTTACCGTATAACAATCCGGATGTCTAGTAAATCTCTTTGCATCTAACATTTACCTAGTTAAAGACAGAAAAATCTGAAATTTTTCGATTTAAAATTTAAATTGTTTTTTCCAAGATAAAAATATATTAAATAAGCTAAATAAATTTTAATTTTATCATAATCAAGTTAAACATATTTCCGTATAGTATTGTTTGTTTACGAGGAAATATTAGTAACTTTACAATGATACGTTTGTTCTAAAAACACCTTAGTAAATATGTGTTTCTACTTAATTTATTTAAATGCTACCGCTGTATGGAAAAAATAATTTACATATTGGCAAAAATTAAGTCAGAAATACATTTAAAAACCCATTCCCTACCTATGAGGAAAGAAAAATATATTAAATATATTAATTAATAGCTAAAAAAACTGTTTTAAATGTACTTCTGACCTTATCCCGGTTCTTACCAGACTTATTACCTTTTTCCCATACACCCGCGAAATATAAACGAAACAATTTCATATTAAAATTTTCTGTAACTTCGCAAGACATAATACGATTTTTGCAAAACAGCAATAAGCAAAAATTAAATGGTTAATAAACATAGTTAAAAATAAAGATCAAATCATTTTGATGTCTTTAGTATTTGTTTAAATTTGCCAATTTTTTGCCTATAGACAAATTAAATATAAGAGTTTATCATTACAGGGCACTGGAACTAACTAAAATTTTCTTGAAAAAAGCATTCAATTTTTTTATATCTATTTTATTTACAAAAATATTCCATTGTTAAGGAATACAATATTTTATTTTATTCAATAAAAATGACATTTGATTTCGCTTAATTGCGGGATTTTTATGTTTCAAACAATGTCTGTTTTATTAAGTGTGTAGAATTTTGAACAACAGCTTTTTAGAATTTTTAAAAAGATATTATTAATGTCGTTTAACCAAGCCTATAGTTTCTTATTAACATACCTGTTTATTTTATACAAGGTCTTTTTGTTTGTATGAAATTTTTCTTAACAAAAGTGTGATGAGGGTATCCTAAAATTGAAACGTTGAAATTAAAATCTAAATGCAAAGAAACATGGCTTTTAAAATATTTTTAGTAATAATCTCTCTAAAGATTTCAGAAATTATTTGAAATAAAAAACCACAGCACTTTTTCAACATCAACTTCTCGTTTTTTATTTTATCTCAAAAATCAAACAAAATATAGCTGTCGACATGACGCCATTGAATTAATAGTTAAATGACCTATAATTTTTTCCATTTAACCATTTTTCCATCTCTTATAAAGGGTGTTCTTTAGGTTGGATAGAACTTTACATGGCAACAACTGTCAGACTTAACTGTCAATCTGACACTGTTCATAAAATTTATTTTCAGTATACTTTGGCAAATCATCATCAATAAACTTAGGCTTGACCAACGTTACCAAATTATCCAAATTTACTTTGAAAATCAGTCATCAGTTCGCCAGATTCATAGAAGACTTCGTGAATTTTATAGGCCACACGATCGTCCATCTGAGTTACTAATTCGTCGTACTGTGGATAGCTTTCGTACCACGTACTCTTTACACGATGTGAAAACACCACTACGTCGAAGGAATGTGCGTAATGAAAGAAATATTGCCGCTGTGCGTGAAAGTGTGGTAGAGAATCCAAAGTTATCCATTCGTCGTCGGTCGCAACAAGTTGGGCTCTGTCCGTCAACTACCTGGCAAATTTTGCGGAAAGATCTTGATCTATACCCCTATGAGATCCAACTGGTGCAAGAATTAAAGCCGCAAGATCATGGCTTGCGTCGTCGTTTCGCTAACTGGTCATTAGGACAGCTGGAAGGTGACCCGTTGTTTTATCGTAAGATTCTGTTTAGCGACGAGGCTCATTTTTGGCTTTCTGGATTTGTGAATACACAAAATTGCCGGATATGGTGTGATGCTAATCCACAGGAAATCCAACAGACTCCATTACATTCAGAAAAAGTGACCGTGTGGTGTGGTTTACATGCTAATGGGATCATCGGACCTTATTTTTTTTAAATGAGGCTGGACAGAACGTTACTGTCAATGGAGAACGTTACCGAACCATGATTCATGAATATTTGTTTCGAAATATGGATGATATTGATCCAGAAGAGATGTGGATGCAACAGGATGGCGCTACATGCCACACGGCGAACGAAACTATCGCCTTGTTGCAAACAAGGTTTGGCGACAAATTAATTTCGAGAAATGGACCTGTTACCTATCCACCCAGATCCTGTGATGTACGCCCTGGATTATTTTCTGTGGGGCTACGTCAAGTCATTAGTGTATGCTGATAAACCAGCAACGATAGAAGCCTTAGAAGCCAACATTACTTGTGTTATTCATGATATACGACCGGAAGTACTCGAAAAAGTCACTCAAAATTGGACTAAAAGAATAGCCTATCTGGTAGACTGCCGCGGTGGCCACATGCCGCAAATAATTTTTAAACGTTAATGTAATAAGTTGTTCTTTTACATAGCATTATGTTTTCGATCACAATATAGTTACTTTCATATTTTTTATAAATTAAAGTTATATCATCGTTAAAAAAACACCCCTTAGTTCCCAATATCCCAAAACATTTTCTGCCAATTTTAGACACACTGTATTACAAAGCAGATGTTTTGCTAATAGGGTACTTAAACAAAATAAATGGTACACCCTACCCAACTACACAAGCTTTGTTATCATTTAATTAAATACTAGTCGAAAAGCATTGTGTCCGTTTTAATATGCCTTTAGCCAAGCCTAAACAAATACCTTTTAGTTCCCTCTCTCTAGAACAAATACATTTATCTAAAGTTTAAAATATTCCGTGCCTTCTACTTTCTTTAACTTTTGGACTATTCCCAATATCCCGGCTTCATTAAAGCAGAACTTTCTGGATGCCCGCTGGACCCTAACGCAAGCGACCTTAAATAAACTTTGGCAGATGTTCCGGGGATGTTTTAAAATTTAAATGTCATTTTCTGCTCGAATAGTTACAAATAATAAAGAATGTTTTAAGGAAGTTTTCTTTAAAAGTAAATATTTACGTTTTTTTGGCTATCTTTTCTTCGAAAAAGGTAACATACCCTTTTTTATTAAAAAGGGATTTGAAATTTGATAAAAAGAACTTTTCTTTATTATTTCTGCAACGGAAAAACTTTAAAGTAACAAAAGTTTACATTCCTATTTTTAAAATATTTAAACTGTACACGAGGAGGGTTTACACAATAAAAAAGGGAATAAAAATAATATATCAAATTTTTCTTAATTTAATTTGTATATTGCGTAACGCGTAGGAAAAGCAATATACACTTCTGGACAAAAAATACGGACAAACCAAATTTTAATAAATAAACCACAAACTACAAATTCTCTGGTACAAAATAAAACGACCTAGTGCAATTTACCTTAGTCAAAAGGTTGCTGGTTTGCTAAATGCTGGGTGCCAAATTTTTACATTATTATAGTGGCTTTGGCAGGTACCAAAGGTTTGAATTTAAACTTAACGTTCGTCTTTTGTAAAAGCTGAACTTTATATATGTTACTTGGGTGCCTATCAGAGGATATGTCCTTAGTCGTAAGACAGTTTTGACAGTTCCAACCCCTGGGTGTTAAAAACTAAAAAAAAAAAATATTTTTAAAACACCGAAGTTTAAAAACTAAGACGTTTAGGACATATGTTTATATGTTATTTTTTTCGCCCCGTAAAGTTTGTCGGTTGAGATTCTGGACACCCTGTGTGTATGTAGGTAATTTGATTAATTGTAAGATTGATATATTATATTAAAAAATTATTTTTAAGTTTTTAATTGTCTATAGAATGGTGCCCCCAGCTTTGCGATATCTGTCAAAAGATAAAAGCTATGATGTAAAATAAATTTTAAGTTTTAGGTAAAGTGCCCTCTGGCGGTATTTAAAAAAGTACTTTTGTCTTAAAATTTTAGAATCTGCAAGGCTCACAGAGCCAATAATCAACTGAATTGGTTAAAAAATAATTGCAATATGGCCAAAAAACCAAAATAAAAATTGAACTTTGACGTCTTGTAACTCGAAAACGAATGACATTTTGAAAAAAAACTATATGAAGCTCTACCCTTATTTTGTCAAGTAGAATCATCCTCTTAAGTTTCGTGATCGATTTTGAATCTCCCTGTATTTTTAAGGACATGCCTATTTGTAAACTTTTTAAATTCTATAAAAAAAACTTTTTTGTTATATTATATATATATTAGACTTTTTCTGACCATTGGGCAGACCTAAAAATATTTGTCTGCCAAGAGGTTGGAAACACAAAACTCTCTGGCGACTAAGGAAATTTCTTTTAATAGGTACCCAAGTAACATAATATAAAATTCAGCTTTTAAAAAATGAGAGAAGATAGGTTTTAATTTATTAACCTGTGGTACCTGGTACCTGCAAAGCCAATTTTTTAAGGCAAGCACCTCATAGCAAAACCTTTGTTTAATCCTTTTTTGAATTGGATGGTAGTATTTTGATTTTTGCCAAAAATTAATTAAGTACCAAAAAATAAAAATAGTAAAACAAATAAAAATATGACTAAAGAGAACAGTCTGGCACCATTAATCAAAATAAATTGAATAAAATAATAAAATTAAAATTAATATTATTTGGGCTTTAAATTTTAAAATTTTAATCTTTTTAGGATATTCTCAAAATTCTTTGACATTAAATGTCAAATATATTTGTTTTGGTTATAGTGTCATAGTGACACTTATAGATAACTGGTTGCTGGTGTATTTATTGTTTATAATACAAAAAAGGTGAATAGTTAGTTAATTTTTTTAATCTTCTGAAGATACTTCAGTTTTAACCAAGTGTTATTTAAATTAACTGAAATTGATGCGACACAATTATCTTTATTCAATAATATATACGCACTTTCTTTGATTTTGGTTTTTTAGAACAAGTTTCCTTTGCTAAAATGCTCGAAGCATCCCAGTTTATTCTATGATTGTTATCAAATGCGTGTTGACACATTTTTAATTTATTAAATTCTGTGTTTTTATTGTATGATCTGTGTTCTTTATGCTTTTGGCAATGGTCCACAAGTTTTTATCTTTAATATAAACCAATTTTTATCCGGTAAACAGATGGGTGAAGATCGCTTCCTATTTGGATCCTAGACTATTATGGGCTCTTGGACTAGTAGTGGTAGGAATGCGATTAATGCTCTTTAAATACAGTTAACTAAAGGGCAGCTTTGCAACTTTAAATTAAGTTTGTGTTTGTACTTCGTTCATGACGAAAACCGCAGGTATGAAATTTCTGTCGAATAATAATTTAATATCCGGCTAACTCCGGCTTGTACTTAGTTTATGGTTGGCAAACTTTAAATTTAAAATAGCATTATGAGATTAAATAACTTCTGGGCAAAGAAGAAATGGCTGTACTTTGAAAAGCTATTAGTTCAGTTAATAAGCTGGTATTACAGATTGGGTAAAAAAAATCGACCATTTTAATTTTTTAACTTCTGATATTAAAAAATAGGTTTATCTTTTCCAAGTTACGTAAACCGTAATCAAGGCAATAAAACATAATTGTAAACCAAAGTATTGCCTTTCAACCAATAACTGTACAGGGTGGCTCGAATTCGACGCTCATCATTGGGATTTCGGAAACCGTAAGAGATACAGGATCAGTTAAATGAAGGCAAAGTTGCGCAATTTGATGCTCAATAAAATGCCGTTTTGCGTTTCAAAAAATTCCGAGTACTTCGAAGATATTCGAAAAAACGGAATTTTCAATTTTGGTTTCTATTGTTTCCTGGCTATATTTGTTAAGATAACTTAAAATGAAAAACATGTTTTCATGGCCACTTTTTCTGCTCTATAATTCAGTGTGATTAAATATTGAATTTGACGTTTCGGCTTCTGGCGACCATCATCAACTTAATTTTTAAATACGGACCTGATATTTTTTCAATTTAATTAAATCTTTTCATCACTCTTAAAACACTATATATCGCCACTTTGATATTTGTCGACGTTTCGTACAGAAAATTCCATCACCAAAATATTGCATATTTATTTCACCATAATACGGCCCTAACCTACATTTTTAGGTAAGAAGGTAAAAAAAAGAATAAACTTATTACATATTCGTAATCTTTTTATTGCAACTCATTGATATCTAACAGCGGACATTACTTTATTAACCGAAAATTTCATGAATAGCATAAGATACAAAAAGGTAGACAACAAATCAGCTTACATTAACAATTTGTAATACTATCTTATATATGATAATTTAATCACTATTATTAGTGTTCCAAGAGATAATCTTCCACTTTGATGCATTTTCTTGCTTTGCTTTGTATTTTTAATACAGCTCGATTAATTGTTCTCGCAGGAATGGCAGCGACTTCCCTTATCAAATTTCGTCGTAGTACTTAAAGGTCGTGATGTGCATTTTTAAATAAACGGTTCTTAAGATATCCCCAAAGGAAATAATCTAGGGGACTAAAATCTGGGCTCCTAGCGGGCCATCTTGCAATACCATTTATTAGGAAATATATGATAAAGGAATTGGGCTACTTCCCTTTCATTGTAGGCAGGAGCTTCGTCTTGCTGCCACCATATTTCTTGAAATACTGCCAAAGGTTGATTATCTAGGGCATCTAAGACATCATTCCTAATCAAATTTAGATATCGTTCGGAAGTTAAGGTCCCTTCGTAAACGAAAGGTCCAATAATTTTGTTCCTCCACATACCAAACCATACATTAAATGAAGTTCTCCCTTGAATTCGTACCTGCTGGTTAGTTTCTGTTAATAAAGTAATTTCCGCTGTTAGATATCAATGAGTTGCAATAAAACATTATGAATATGTAATAAGTTTATTCTTTTTTCTACCCTTTTACCTAAAAATTTAGTTCAGGGTCGTATTATGGTTAAATAAATATGCAAAATCCTGGTGATGGAATTGTCTGTACGAAACGTCGGCAAATATCAAAGTGGCGATATATAGTGTATTAAGAGTGATCAAAGGATTTAATTAAATTGAAAAAAATATCAGGTCCGCATTTAAAAAAATTAAGTTGATGATGGTCGCCAGAAGCCGAAACGTTAGATTTAATATTTAATCACACTGAATTATAGAGCAGGAAAAGTGGTCATGAAAACGTGTTTTTCATTTTGAGTTATTTTAACAAATATAGCCAGGAAACAATAGAAACCAAAATTGAAAATTCCTGTTTTTTCGAATATCTTCGGAAGTACTCGGAATTTTTAAAACGCAAAACGGTATTTTATTGATCATCAAATTGCGCAACTTTGCCTCCATTTAACTAATCCTGCATCTTTTACGGTTTCCGAAATCCCAATGATGAGCGTCGAATTCGAGCCACCCTGTACAGAAAACGCGATATCACATAAATTTTGCGTATGTAATGTAACGTGGACAAAGTTAAGGTGCCTTTAAAGGATGCTCGGCAAGATAAGCTTTTAATTTTAATAGAAAGATCCACCTTATTACAGTTTTAATTTTTCTTAGAACCATTAAAAAATTCATATCTCACCATTCGTTAATGGTGAGATATGAAACATTTAAGTTCAAAGATTAAAGAAGAGAAATTGTTTTAAAATTTGTAACTTACAAAAAAATATTATTAAAAACTGAAGTTTTACTATTTTTATTAAAAATAAAACGATTTACAAAAAGGGTTTCTATCCTTTTATTATAATAAATCTCACCTTAAAAGATATTCAAGGTGAAACATTGAAGAATTGAAGAAAAATAATATTCATGTTTTAAGTTCTGTAACTTACTTAAAAAGGTTTAAGAGACCTTTTTTGTAAAGCGTTTAATTTTTAATAGAAATAAAGAAAACTTTATTGTCAAAAACTATTTTTAGTTTTATTTTTAACCTTAAATAATATTGGTACACATCTGGACGGGGCTTTGGGCTTGTTTTTTTGGTGAGGTAATTTGCTTATGAGTTATACTAAAAATTGTCTTTATTTTTGTTAAATGATAAAAATAGTAAATTATTTACTGTACTGGCTAAAATATTTAAATAATAAATGTGGTAGACTTTAAATAAATTAATTAATTTAATGGGTATTTTTGGGTTTATGTAAAATGGTAAATGTAAAAACTCGTTTTCAATTATGAGAATAACATAGTTAGAATCACTAATTTTACTAATTCTTATTATTTCAACGTTTTTTGTTTGGTTAAATACTGAAAGTACTGTAAGAAATAGGCTACTGAATCACCGAGAATCCTGGCAAAATCCTATTGTGAACACCCAGTATAAAAAAAGTATACATTTTGACTATTTAAAAAAATATGCATTTTGAGAGTTTTAAAATAGGCATACATTTTAATTAGGTTACTTAACACTGTGATTGTTTAAATACAAAACAAGTCGTGATATGTCAAAGTTTTAAGTTATTGAAATTATATCAAACTAATAGTAATAGAAATAAAACAAATTTTAAAACAATAATTAAGTAAACAGTGTTAAACTAAAAACAAAGACCTACTAATTCTATATTTAAGCCTAACACAATTTAGGGGCAGTAGAATCCTGACTGCAAAAAATACTGGGTATTCCCATTGTCCAGACAGTTTAAGGAAAGAAAGGGGGTGTTTATTTTAGAAGTATTATACTGGTAAAGTTGTAATTTCATTTGATGCAAAATATAATTTTTATTTATTTTTTAAAGAGTTACGTACCCCAGGCGACGTATTTGGTCAAAAAAATACGTTGTCACACTATTTTGTAATTTTTTTATTTTAGTTGTCAAAAGACAAAAAAATGTGTCCTATTTTAACTGATACAAATAATGTTTGTTTAAATAAAGCTAGTTGGGTATAAATATTAAAAAATAAATTAATCCGACCTTAAAAACATACAAAAAACTCACTTAAAATTTAAAAATAATGAATAAAAAAAATAGAAAAATGAAGTCGGGTAATACCAGATGGTATTAAAGTATAATTTTTTTTTGTTTTTACTTTTCAAAAGTATTTACTAGTTTAGCGAAATGCTATTACTCTACTTAATTTTTCAACTTTTTTTAATTTAATATTTTTAAATTTTTAGTAAGTAAGTTTTTTTTATTATTAACATTTAATCGAATAATTATCCACTAAACACAGTACTAGTACATTTTTCTCTTCCCTAAACTCCTCGCTTAAAACAACAATGGTGCCTTTAATAGGTATAAGTTGGGTAGAAACGGAAACACCTGACCCACAAAAATAAATTACACGAATTAGACAATAAAAAATATATAAAAACAAAGTATAAGCCAAATGACAACGACATGACAAATAAACATATTTTGACATTACATTTACTACCTTAATTGTTTAAACATCTAGCATATGTAGCATATATCTACTAGAAGCAGCTTTACCTGAAAAATAAGTCTTGTACCTACCTTCCTCTTTATCGCTCCTGAATGGGTTTTCTTATGGAACCACGGCGCGGCGTAAGTGTATTCTCCTACAACAAAACAAAGTTAAGAGGCGTAGAAAAAGTATCGTGTGCAACACGTTTGAAACTGAGGCGAGTGCTACAAGTCATACGAGTGTGCAAAGGGTCAGTTTCACTAGTGCTGCACACGATACTTTATTTTTAGAAAGGAGGTTATTTTCATTTCATAACCACATTTCTAAAAATAAAATTATCTACGTTACTGCCAATTACTGTATAATTAATAAAACGGTAGAAAAACCATCTCAATAACTAATATTTTAACCATATTCAGAAAAGTTTATAAATAGCTAATTCCGGGTACAAAATGTTTTATAAATACCACAACTCCCACAATGCCTAAACTTATCAAATTTCATAATTCTATTGTTAGTCAAAAGTTTGCTAACCACAAACCTACAACAAAACAAAGTTAAGAGGCGGACAGGCAAACATTTAGTGGTTATAAGACTTTAAATGTTGAAATGCATAATTTGGATTAATTTAATTATTTTATGTATTTAATGTGTGGAGATATTTTCAGCAATAATGGGGTGGTAATACTTATTAATCCTTATGTTCTGCTGTCGTAGAAAAAGTGTCGTGTGCAACACGTTTGAAACTGACTCTTTGCACACTCGTATGGCTTGTAGCACTTCGCCTATGGCTCGTGCACAAACGTCAAATTTGTGTGCAAAGAGTCTTTTTAAAACTTGTTGCACAATATACTATGTTCAGTTCGATTTTGACTTTGGCACACAAATCATTCATTTCATAACCTCCTTTCTAAAAATAAAATTATCTACGATACTGCCGATCACTGTATAAATAATAAAACTGTAGAAAAACCATCTCAATAACTAATATTTTAACCATATTCAGAAAAGTTTATAAATAGCTAATTCCGGGTACACAAAGTTTTATAAATACCACAACTCCCACAATGCCTAAATTTATCAAATTTCATAATTCTATTATTACTGAAAAGTTTTCTAACCACAAACCTACAACAAAACAAGGTTAAGAGGCGGACAGGCAAACATTTAGTGGTTATGAGACTTTCAATGTTGAAATGCACAATTTGGATTAATTTAATTATTTTATGTATTTAATGTGTGGGAGATATTTTAAGCAATAATGGGTTGGTAATACTTATTAATCCTTATGTTCTGCTGTCGTAGAAAAAGTATCGTGTGCAACACGTTTGAAACTGACTCTTTGCACACTCGTATGACTTCTAGCACTCGCCTATGGCTCGTGCACAAACGTCAAATTTGTGTGAAAGAGTCTTTTTAATCTTGTTGCACAATATACTATATTCAGTCCGATTTTGACTTTGGCACACAAATCATTTATTTCATAACCACATTTCTAAAAATAAAATTATCTACGTTACTGCCAATTACTGTATAATTAATAAAACGGTAGAAAAACCATCTCAATAACTAATATTTTAACCATATTCAGAAAAGTTTATAAATAGCTAATTCCGGGTACAAAATGTTTTATAAATACCACAACTCCCACAATGCCTAAACTTATCAAATTTCATAATTCTATTGTTAGTCAAAAGTTTGCTAACCACAAACCTACAACAAAACAAAGTTAAGAGGCGGACAGGCAAACATTTAGTGGTTATAAGACTTTAAATGTTGAAATGCATAATTTGGATTAATTTAATTATTTTATGTATTTAATGTGTGGGAGATATTTTCAGCAATAATGGGGTGGTAATACTTATTAATCCTTATGTTCTGCTGTCGTAGAAAGAAGTGTCGTGTGCAACACGTTTGAAACTGACTCTTTGCACACTCGTATGGCTTGTAGCACTTTGCCTATGGCTCGTGCACAAACGTCAAGTTGTGTGCAAAGAGTCTTTAAAACTTGTTGCACAATATACTATGTTCAGTTCGATTTTTGACTTTGGCACACAAATCATTCATTTCATAACCTCCTTTCTAAAAATAAAATTATCTACGATACTGCCGATCACTGTATAAATAATAAAACTGTAGAAAAACCATCTCAATAACTAATATTTTAACCATATTCAGAAAAGTTTATAAATAGCTAATTCCGGGTACACAAAGTTTTATAAATACCACAACTCCCACAATGCCTAAATTTATCAAATTTCATAATTCTATTATTACTGAAAAGTTTTCTAACCACAAACCTACAACAAAACAAGGTTAAGAGGCGGACAGGCAAACATTTAGTGGTTATGAGACTTTCAATGTTGAAATGCACAATTTGGATTAATTTAATTATTTTATGTATTTAATGTGTGGGAGATATTTTAAGCAATAATGGGTTGGTAATACTGTGTGGTATGTAAATAAATAATACCACACATAACCTATATTAAAAAGGTTGTCAGCCGTAAAGGTCACGCCAGCAATGAAATGGACAATATGATAATTACCCTTTTAAACCCTCTCTCTCTATTTTTTTTTTTGGTTTTGGTCCCTTCAGGTCCAATCCACCACTCTCCACCTTCCGGACTATGCTTTTCAGGGCTTCGTCGGCGGAAAATCTGGATAATCGAGCTCGTAGCTCCCAGAAATTCAAATAGAAAACAAATAATTCAACAATCGATGCAATGCATAAATTGTCGGCTGTCAAACCTAGATCTGCTACTGGTGTTACGTATAACCTTCACTTTCACTACTGACAGTTCCCATGGCACGCCCATCTATTTCCCGCCATTTGAGAAATACCTCGTATTCACCACCAAACAGGATACCATCAGCTTATAGGAATCTTCGCTCACAGCGCTTAGATCCAAAAGAAAGATGCAGTCAGTTTAGCTTGAATCTTTCCTTGATCCCCGAAGGTATAAAACGTTCATACGACACCTCTAACCGCCACTCCGGGAAGAACTTTGTAGTCCTCTACGCACGTCCGCACTGTCCGGAGGTCAAACAAAGAGTCCTTTTAAAACCTATTTGTGGGGGTTCCTGTTAACGAGTCTACAGGATAATCATTTTTAGCCGACCCTATTGCTAACTTCGTTATTATTGGAGATATGAAGTCGGTTAAATTAGCAAAGTAGTAGCATTTTTCCGCTGAATAACGTGCTGCCAACATAAAAACAATTGAACATCGGGTTTTTAATTTATTGCAAAAATATCCACCCTGTCTATTATATCACTATTTGAAAGATGTATAAAAGACCATTATAATAAAGGCTCATGTGTTATATACAATTTTTAATAGTTTCGAATATAGCTATCCACGGGAATTTGATAGTAAGCTGGCATTTTTTTATAAAACATCCTGTATATTGCATTACCATCAAATAGATAATTTAGAGAGCTTTAAGAAAATTTCACATTTAATATGTATATATTTTATAGTTTTGGAAATATGGCCCTTCAAATCTAAAAATAGTAGATATAATGTCTATTTTATCTTCGACACTAAACTTACTGCTTATAGCTTGGAGCTAAAAGTAGAGATAATGAAAATTTAACTTAATTTTCAGATTTGGTTAGCCATATTTTGGTATTTTCCCAAAGCTTTTGAAAATATATATTTAATGGTGATGCAATATACAGAGTATTCTACTTTACAAATGCCAGTTTACTATCAAATTTCCGAGAATGACCATATTTCCGAAACTATTAAAAATTGGATATAACACATGAGGAATTTTTTAATGTTTTTTTATAGATCGTTCGAATAGTGATATAATATATAGGGTGTTCCATTTAAAAAAGTATATTTTTTGCAATAAATCGAAAACCGGATGTTCAATTGTTTTTTTGTTGGCAGCATGTTATTCAGCGGAAGAACTGCTACCACTTTTCTAATTTAACCCCTTACGTATTTTTAATAATAAAGAAGTTAGCAATAATGCCGACTTTAAAAGGACCACTCTGTATATCGAATATTTATACCGCAATCGCCATACATATATGGACGCGGTTGATGTCAATTTTAACATGTTTTAAGTGTAGGCGTCACTTTCTTTGTCGGATAAGTTTACCACAATGTTTTACATGCAATTTTTAAACATTATGCCAAAAATGATAAGGCATACATCTTATGAAACCATAAGACCTGTTTCGGGTATCGGACTTGTGACTGTAACCCTTGCCATTTTGAGCACAATGTTTAAAAATTACATTTTTAACATTGTGGTAAATTTGTTCGACAAAAAGTGGCGTATTCGCTCTGTCTGACATCCGAAACATGGCAAAATTGACATTATTCGTGATAGACTCGTCAAGAGGAACCCCCTAAAAAGGTTTTAGAAGGATTTCTATGAAATCCATTTTATTGCTGATTCATGCACTATTATTGAAGCCACTATCCAACATAAATGGAAAAAGTTAATCATACCACAATCTTTTACATGCAATTTTTAAACAATGTTCCAAAAATCGTTAGGGCTACAGTCAGAAACCCGCCTACTCCGATAATCGTAACATGTGTTTTAGCCTTAACCGGGGTATACACGGTCATGCAAACCTAAAACGCACTTCCATGCAAACAAATGTCAAATGAAGCGTTTGATACACACGATTTAAATGTACCTGTCAGTTCAGCTTCAGTTTTGGCAGCTGGTGGTGTAAACAACTTGAGCATAAGCGTAATTTAGCGAAAAGATTTTTTTATTTTTGTCAATGTATTCATTACTTTTAACTTTCCAAAAGCATAGATAACCTTGGTACATATCTATAAAATCAAGCAATAGATCTTCCTGGCGTCAAAAAGGCATTTTTTAAACTCAAAACCAACAATATTACCCCGTAAACGACGTTCCTAAACTGAAACGTTAACTAACGTGTCCTATACATATGTACAAGTTTGCACGACGCGCGCCACGAAAATCAAACTCGGACATCAAGTCGCATGCCAAGCCAGATGTGGCAGTTTTTTAATACACATAGTCAAATTTGCGCGCGAGCTTTGGCTTTTTTGACAGATGTGACTGTTTTGCATGACCGTGTATACCCCAGTATATGGTTTCATGACTGTAACTCTTTCCATTCTTGTATGAATATTTGTGGGAGACTCGTCAAAAGAAACCACCCCTAAAAGGTTTTTATGTTTTACCCATCTATTATTGATCTGTTATACCTTAGAAACGGAATATGTTATGGTAGAAATAATACCTGCTATCACACCTAGGGCATTATAAGCGTGCATTATGATAATGCTCGCTTATAATGCCCTAATGCGCTAATATGGAAATTTTATTGCATATCCAATTTTATTTCTCTCACAATAAAGATCAAGTTTATACAAAAATATTTTTTTTTAAACAATACTAAAAATTAAACTTTATTTCCAAAATAAAAATTACAACTTTGAAATGTCCCGAAAAATGTAGCTGATCCCACTATAGAATGGTCGGTGTTTATTGTGATGGTAGCAGCGCTGGTAGCACTAACGCTATTTTGTATAGAAGAACAGTCCATTAAAGAATTTTCAATAGTCGATACGGAATTAACCTCGGAATTAACTGAATTGGCAATCATTTTGGCTACTTTGTTTTTGGATGAAATACTTTCTTTTATATATCCTTCAGCTACTGAAGAGCTTTTTCATTTCCCATGTTGTTTTAGCGTTTCAAACGAAGCACTTGCCTCAACAATTAAAGTTGTCGATGTGCGACGCAAACAGTGGCCGGTGTAAGCTTCTGCATTATCCAATTTTAAAAATTTTGCGATCAATGTTGGAACGTTCCTCCTATGGTATTTTTTCCAAGGGGTTGTACTCTACATCGACCCTTTCTATAGGTAAGAAAGAATCTTCGCTCCTTTATTCCAGCTGGTCTTAATGTTGTGTACTTTTTTATCCATTCTCTGTATAGTAAGTATTTTTTATTAAATTTAAAGCGCCTAAATCTTCTTCAATGATAGTAAAACTTTTCGAAGTTGAAGTTTTAGTTTCTGGTACCTTTATAACCAAGACTGTTCCTCTATCTTCAATGTCATCAATTGTCATTTTGACGAACTCATCTTATCTTAAACCTCCAAAAACACCCATTACCATTATGACTTTGTGTACCAAGTAGATATCATCAGGAGCCTTCTTAATAAATTTTAATATTTGTTCTCCTTCCAAAACTTTAGACTTCTTCGGGACGTATCCTTTCGACTTAACTTTTAAAAAAGATATGAGACGATGGTATTGCGAAATGTCTATATTTTCATAGACCATCAACGTAGACCTTAGGGTGGAATACTTGGTCCAGAGAGAGTTCGGACTGTATTTTTCCGATTAAAAATAATAAAGTTTGTTAAACATATGTATTAAAATAAAATTAATAACTTACCAGTTCCTGAAAATATGCCATTAAAACGGTTTCGATTATTTGAAGAAGAGCGTTCGCATCTTTCAAATACCAAATATGCCATACTCCCGATCATACTGTTGCCTTGATTTAACTGGCAAAAGATTTTCGGTCGCTTTTATGGCCTTTTCTCTTATATTTTGTGAAATTTCTTCCATTTTGAGCAAATCATTAAATAAAAAATGCCAACTGACTAACTGATAGAAACATCAAAGTCAAACTTAACACCAGTCATTATCTACTTACGTATACAGGTACAGGTGCAACTTATTTTTTATATTAGTAACGCCCTTGATACATAAAAATGTCTTATTATAACAATTTAATTTTGTTTATAAAAAACTAGTTTGGTAACAAATTTACTTTTTTACAAACATTTTACCTTTTAATTGGGGTAAGCAATAAATTCCATTAAATTATTTTGGACGAAAGCAACATGATCGTCCCATTTTAGCCTCAATAATGTGTGGTCGCATTTTTTTGCACCGTTTAGAAACAGCCTGAATATGTAATCCTCTTTAAGACTAAAGGCAAATAAAATAGAAACTAATATAAATTTTTGCCGCAACTAAAAGACCATTGTCGACAATTACTTTTCCAGATTTTAGAATCCAATGTTGGGCATTTTATTTATGGGCTCCGTACACCACTAAGGTCCAGCCGATTTTATTACTCAACAGTCCTCTAGTCTGCCGGACACTAAACCCGAATGCTAGCGCCACGCCTCTCTTAGATCTCGCTACGAAGGAATCCATCCAGAAACAATTTCCAGGCGTAAATCTGGGAAAATAATGGAGAGCACATTGTTCCAGACGCAGCAGCCTGACCGGGCGCATCACGTCGAATCCGACATTGCAAAGGGTTATTCTTCGTAACACGAGTAAAAAAAAAATAGTTTTTATAGTTTTTTTTTCTGGGTATTTAAATTTACATAAAATTATATTTGGCTTTTCTTTAATCAAGTTTATACAAAAAATATTTTTCTTTAAACAATACTAAAAATTAAACTTTATTTCCAAAATAAAAATTACAATTTTGAAATGTCCCGAAAAATGTAGCTGATCCCACTATAGAATGGTCGGTGTTTATTGTGATGGTAGCAGCGCTGGTAGCACTAACGCTATTTTGTATAGAAGAACAGTCCATTAAAGAATTTTCAATAGTCGATACGGAATTAACCTCGGAATTAACTGAATTGGCAATCATTTTGGCTACTTTGTTTTTGGATGAAATACTTTCTTTTATATATCCTTCAGCTACTGAAGAGCTTTTTCATTTCCCATGTTGTTTTAGCGTTTCAAACGAAGCACTTGCCTCAACAAGTAAAGTTGTCGATGTGCGACGCAAACAGTGGTCGGTGTAAGCTTCTGCATTATCCAATTTTAAAAATTTTGCGATCAATGTTGGGAACGCTCCTCCTATGGTATTTTTTCCAAGGGGTTGTACTGTACATCGACCCTTTCTATAGGTAAGAAAGAATCTTCGCTCCTTTATTCCAGCTGGTCTTAATGTTGTGTACTTTTTTATCCATTCTCTGTATAGTAAGTACTTTTTATTAAATTTAAAGCGCCTAAATCTTTTTCAATGATAGTAAAACTTTTCGAAGTTGAAGTTTTAGTTTCTGGTACCTTTATAACCAAGACTGTTCCTCTATCTTCAATGTCATCAATTGTCATTTTGACGAACTCATCTTATCTTAAACCTCCAAAAACACCCATTACCATTATGACTTTGTGTACCAAGTAGATATCATCAGGAGCCTTCTTAATAAATTTTAATATTTGTTCTCCTTCCAAAACTTTAGACTTCTTCGGGACGTATCCTTTCGACTTAACTTTTAAAAAAGATATGAGACGATGGTATTGCGAAATGTCTATATTTTCATAGACCATCAACGTAGACCTTAGGGTGGAATACTTGGTCCAGAGAGAGTTCGGACTGTATTTTTCCGATTAAAAATAATAAAGTTTGTTAAACATATGTATTAAAATAAAATTAATAACTTACCAGTTCCTGAAAATATGCCATTAAAACGGTTTCGATTATTTGAAGAAGAGCGTTCGCATCTTTCAAATACCAAATATGCCATACTCCCGATCATACTGTTGCCTTGATTTAACTGGCAAAAGATTTTCGGTCGCTTTTATGGCCTTTTCTCTTATATTTTGTGAAATTTCTTCCATTTTGAGCAAATCATTAAATAAAAAATGCCAACTGACTAACTGATAGAAACATCAAAGTCAAACTTAACACCAGTCATTATCTACTTACGTATACAGGTACAGGTGCAACTTATTTTTATATTAGTAACGCCCTTGATACATAAAAATGTCTTATTATAACAATTTAATTTTGTTTATAAAAAAACTAGTTTGGTAACAAATTTACTTTTTTACAAACATTTTACCTTTTAATTGGGGTAAGCAATAAATTCCATTAAATTATTTTGGACGAAAGCAACATGATCGTCCCATTTTAGCCTCAATAATGTGTGGTCGCATTTTTTTGCACCGTTTAGAAACAGCCTGAATATGTAATCCTCTTTTAAGACTAAAGGCAAATAAAATAGAAACTAATATAAATTTTTGTCCGCAACTAAAAGACCATTGTCGACAATTACTTTTCCAGATTTTAGAATCCAATGTTGGGCATTTTATTTATGGGCTCCGTACACCACTAAGGTCCAGCCGATTTTATTACTCAACAGTCCTCTAGTCTGCCGGACACTAAACCCGAATGCTAGCGCCACGCCTCTCTTAGATCTCGCTACGAAGGAATCCATCCAGAAACAATTTCCAGGCGTAAATCTGGGAAAATAATGGAGAGCACTTTGTTCCAGACGCAGCAGCCTGACCGGGCGCATCACGTCGAATCCGACATTGCAAGGGGTTATTCTTCGTAACACGAGTCAAAAAAAAATAGTTTTTAATAGTTTTTTTTTCTAGGTATTTAAATTTACATAAAATTATATTTGGCTTTTCTGTTAGAATAAAGATGTTTATTAAAAGTTCAAAGAAAATTAAACTTTTAATACGTATATTATGAAGAACTATTCTGCCCTTACATAATATAATAAAAGATACTTTAGAAGAAATAAGTTATTGAATTATTTATTGCAAAATATTTATTTTTATTTAATAATTTGTTAACAAGACTGTCAGACGTAAACTGATTCCTTAGGTCGCATTTTAAAAAATGTAGCAAAAACTTTTATTAAGTGACTGAATGGTCAATGACTTTAACAGTATTTTCTTTATATAAAATTATATAACTTCGGTTGGAAGGTACACTTTTAGGTCCGCAACTCAGGTAAGAAAATTAAATAGCGTAAGAAAAATGTTCAAGCTATGTAATAAACAGTATTTTTTTTATGGTTTGTTTTCTGGGAGTATAACCTTAGACGTAAATGAGTAATTTGGCAGAATAGTTCTTTGGCATATATAAAAAAGTTAGCTAATTTCTCTTGATTTTTTATAAAAATATCTTTATTCTGAGAAAAGTTTAGGAGTTAATATTTTTGTTTAAATTTAAACTTCAGGTAAACAAATAAAGCTATAAAAAAGAAACTTTATTTTGGGAACTCGGCCAAGCTTGTTTCATTACTATGTTTATTTTTTTATTCTGGAGCTTGTTACACACTAGAAGTATATCTTTGACCAGTCAATTAATTTTTATAAAAGTTATATCATCAAAGTCAGACCAGTTTAAGTCATTTTTATTAAAAAAAAAAGTTTATATATATTTGTGGTTAAATCAAAAAAGTGCTTTTTAAATGGGAAAAGTTTTCCAAATTTTTCAAACGCGGCCAAAGAATCAGGTTTTTTTGACAGTATCTAACCATCTATGAACTAATTTTATTGGTTCTCAGTACAATACTCTTGACCTGAGAGCCTCGGCAGCGTATGTTAAGAGGTTTGCAACCTTCTCTGTATAGTAAGTAAGCGTTTCCATATTTACCCACAAATAAAAATAATTGTTTTTATATTAAATAGTTTATTAATTTATTTATTTTAAAGTAATCTTAACTTTTGTAATATTATGCAAGGGCAGAATAGTTTCTCCTAATATAAAAAAGTTTAATTTCCCTAAAATTTTTATAAAATATCTTTATTTTGGAAAAAAGCCAAATAATAATTCGTTAAAAAAAGATCTGGATTTAGTTAAAAATTGGTGACTTTTGGGTTACGATTTTTTTATTTTTTTTTTTCGTTAAGGGTTTATAATTGAGCAGTGTTTATCCAAAAGGAGCATGTCTACTTTCCACATTTTATAGAAAGCTTCTTTTATGTTAATTTTAAAGATTTTTAAATATTTTTAATAATTTACTTTTAAATTGATATAAAATGGTATAGGATGTTGTAAAATACCCAACATAAAAGTTTGATTATAGAAGAGGCCATAAAATCACTTTTTTAATATATCGAAAATATTGTTTAAGGTTACAAGGAAAAAATATCCTAAAGGTTTAAGCCCTTATGATTAATATTAATAGGTTTACCTTTGCGACTAACAGTTTACTGACAACACACATTTTTAAAGAGAATTTAATTTCCTAAAAAAAAACTTTCTTCGTAAATTGCATCATTTTCATCGGGTTTTAAACATTAAACTATCTTTTTAATTAGTTTTTGAGTTTGGATTTTTACTACAAATATTAATATTTAAATAAGCCCAGTACACATTTTTAAAGAAAATTGGATGTCCTACAAAAAAGGTCTCTTAATATTTTTAAATAAATTTACTTCTTCAAAAATTTTTTGAAGTTGAAATTACTTTTGGCTTTAACTTCAACGTCGAATTTTTGTATAAGCAATTAAATTTTAGGGACTTGGCAATGTTGCAGCTACAGTTTAGCGCTCCCGTCAAGAACTTTAGGAACCACACTCTGCCATTTTTTAGTTATATTTTGCTTAATATTTTTGCAGTTAGAATTATATTTCTATTTTTTTATAGATTTTTTAAAATAAATGCAATAAAAAATAAAAAGAGTTAGTCTACGACTTGTGTTAAGTATTTTATTCGTTGTGTCTACAGTTAAATTATAAATAACTAAAAAATACGTTTCGTAACTTCATATAAAATTACTCAGAACGCTGACTGTTTTCCAGTCTTATTTTTCGTTTTAATTTTATTCTCTGTTTTTAAAAATACTTGTTTGGGACTTAAATAAAAATCTCGTAGTTTCAGTTAATACAGGGTGTCCAGTAACCCAAACGACAAACTTTAAGGAGTGATTTTACAATGAGAAATAAGAAAAAAACTTTTTATGAACATGTCCTAAACGTAATTGTTTTTGAACTACAGGGTGTTATTTTTTTTTAATTATGTTACTTTTTATTATAGGTCTTATACCAGTAAGGATGTTTTTTTTTATTTGGAAGACGTCTTCTATGCATAAGAAGATATTTTTTGACATACCAGAAAAAAAATGTTACCAGTGTCGTCCATAAGGGGTTTAGGATAAATATTTATTAAAAAACAAATGGTACGTCACTACTAAAAATATATTTTTAAATTCCTGTTTAGTTTAGAACAAATTTGATCGGTTTTTGCATAAAAAATTAAACCATTTTTAGCATGGTCATTTTGTATTACTAATATCATATTCTACAGGTAAAAATAACCTTTGTTATTTATTCTTTAATTAAATTAGATAGGGATTTGACCATGCCAAAAAATGTTTTATATTTATTTACGCAAATTTGTTTTAAACTAAACGAGGATTTAAAAGAATACTTTAATTTTGGAAAAATACAGTGGCGTATCATTTTTTCCTAAAAAATATTTACCCTAAAGCCCTTAGGGACGATACTGGTAATTTTTTTTTTTTTGTCAAAAAATATCTTTTGATGCATAGAAAATGTTTTCCATTTTTTTTTAATATATCATATGGTATAAAAGTTATAATAAAAATATTATAATTTCTTTTAAATTTAAACATCCGTTAGTTTATGAACTAAGACGTTTAAAACATATGTTTATATAAAGTTTTTTCTTATTTTTCATTGTAGAATTACCACCTAAAGTTTATCAGTTGATTTACTGGACACCCTGTATATTTTGCCATTTTGGATCTGAACACCCAATATAATTAGCTGATTGACCTGTGATGATTATGTTATTAAATTTTTCATCCACATTGCGTCTTTATGGCCAATTAATAGCTTAATAGTAATAAAATATATAGAATTTTAAACATATGCTTAAAAGTTGATAGTACTTAAGGTGCTTCCCTTAAAATCGTGAAAGTTAATATTAAGTTTTGTTATAACCGAAAGTCAAATTCAAATTCAAAGGATTTTTATTTGAAACAGTATACATATACATATCCACACTTAATTTAATGCACCTAAGCCCTTAAGGAGGCTTATCGGTGCTCCAAAATGAACCATAACTCCTGTATATGCAAAATGAAGCAGAGATGTGTACAAAAGAAAAGTTAGACTTAAAGAGGAAAAAATTAAAATTAAAAAATAACAATAATAAAATCAAACAGAATCGAGTCTATAAGATTTAAATATACTTCAGAAATCGTAAACAGAGTGTCTAAGTTAAGATAAGGCTCATTTTTAAGGTTCTTAATTACTTTCGTGTTGTAGTAGTATGTACCAGTGAAAGTTAAACTTTTTGACATAGTTCTTAATTACTTTCGTGTTGTAGTAGTATGTACTAGTGAAAGTGCTTAAACTGTTTAAATGGTTTAGTCGTATGTCTAGTACTGGCTTTACATTAGTTATTATTTTAAAACTCTTTTAGCACCTGCTTTTTAAGAAAAAGCTTGCCGCAGTTCATATTAAAACACTTTTTATTTTCATGTACAGAGTGGCACCTTTTTGTTGCCCTTGAAAAAAGATAAAAATAAATTTGTTTGCACAATCCTTATTTTGTTGTTATAACAAATTCAATGGTAAAAGTAAATCATAGTTACCTTAATTTGTTTTTAAGATACAGAGGGTTTTTA
This sequence comes from Listronotus bonariensis, assembly GCA_014170235.1. Taxonomy (NCBI): domain Eukaryota; kingdom Metazoa; phylum Arthropoda; class Insecta; order Coleoptera; family Curculionidae; genus Listronotus; species Listronotus bonariensis. The sequence goes on from JACEGR010000616.1 coordinate 187,287, forward strand.
AATTTTGTCAGTTTGCCCAGGCACTTGTAACTCGCTTGATGTTAAAGATAGAAAAATATGTAAATAGAAAATTTTGATGGATTTTTCCGTATAACTTAGTAGAAATACAATATTTTTTATTTTGCTTATATTTTAGAGTAGTAAAAACACAGTTGGGTTTTTTAAATGGAACACTTTGTATATTTTATGATCAGTTAAAAAAACTGTCGAAAAAAATATAGGAAATATCGCATTTGATGTATCTATTTTTTAATGGTTTCGAAAAATATGGCCATCATCCGGATTTTTTTAACGAAGCTACCCTGTATAATACATTACCGTTGCAAAAATAATTTTAAGAAGTTTAGCAAAATGCTAAATTTTATATATTTATTTCCTATAGCTTTCTGAAACATGAACATATAAACCTAAAAAAATAAGTGGATATAGGCACTAAGACTTGGAAGCTCATGTTTCTGATAGTGAAAACCATTATAAATGTGGTAAATTCTTTAAGGTCTTCCAAATGTCTTGTAAATGGTAATAGAATATACAGAGTGTTATAATTTAAAAAATGATATTTCATTATACAAACTTCCTGACGATGGCTATATTTCCGAAACTATGACAAATTAAATATAGAAAATGTTGCATTTTTTTAACGGCTCTTAAGAAGACTTTTCTATTGGTAATAAAATATTCCAGTGTTGCATTTAAAACAAAACCACTTTTTGTTATAACTTTTAAAAATAACAGTGGAAAAAGTATAGGTAAGCCACTAAATTCTACGTAAAAAACAAGTGTCTGGCCAAATTGACAAAATTTGAATAGCACTCTGTGTCTTTAAAACAAATTAAGTTAGCCATAATTTACTTTAACAATTCAATTTCTTTCAAAATCAAAATCGAGATTGTGCACTCAAATTTGTTCTATCTCTTTTAGTTTTCACTTATATCCTGCAAGGTCAACGAGAAGGCGCCACCCTGTACAAGGCGATAGATAAAATTTAATACAGTGGATGTCACAACTGCTTTTTATTTCTTTTTTAAAAATAATAACGACTACTCTAAAGTTATAGCTTGACATTTCTTTATACGCTCTTTGATGTTAAGTTAACTGGATAATAACAAATATTAAAATTAAAGGGTCTATGCAAAAGAAAATAGAACCAAGCAATTTTTTTTATTCTTTCTTTCTTAAATTTTGCTTATTTAGAGAGTTTATTTATATTTGCTCTACTTCCACTCTTATTTTTTATATGGAATTACTCTCTTCGTTTAAAAACATCTGCCGAAGTTTATTTAAGGTCTACTGGCGATAAGGTCCAGCGGGCATCCAGAAAGTTCTGCTTTAATGAAGCCGGGATATTGGGAATACTAAAAAGTTTAGGGTACAGGCCTATAAAATTTTAAACTTTAGCTAAGTCAATTTGTGAAAAAAACACTTAAGGAAAACGAGACATTTCCATAAATACCTAAATGTAAATGGTAAAAATACAAATAAATAAAATAAAGGTTGTGTATTTTTAAGATTTTTTTACAAAAATGTTACTTACTTTTTTGAATAAGGTATTTTTTGTACGACCAAGCGTAAAATACAATTTTAAGCCCCCATTTGAGGGTGAAAATTGCACTTTTACGCCCTAGCGCAAAAAGTATTAAAATCGCCCGAATTTAAAAATGAGGGGCGTAAAATTGCACTTTTACGCTCTAGGGCAACAAAGTATTAAAAACGCCAACATTTATAAATTTATAAAACAATAATAAAATTAAATAATGCCCATTTTTTTAAAAATAAAACAACAATTTATTAAATTAAACATATGTTAAAAAGTATACTGATTACTATTTGAAACAATAAAAGCTGGCAAATTTTCTCCTTACTACAGAGAATGTTTGTATATTAGTTTCATTTGTACAAAAATATTGTTTGTACCTCTGGCGTAAAGCACTTTTACACCCACAGATGATTGTTGCCCTCGCGGAGCTCGGGCAACAACTTTCAGCTGCGGGCGTAAAAGTGTTATTTTACGCCCTTGGTACAAGAATAACTATTTTTTTGCAAGCAATTTATTTAAATTTTTTTGTTTTGCAATGTATTACTGAAAATTGTTAAAACAAAAAAACTTACCAACTTACAGAAATTAAAAAACAACTGATTTAAATAATTTTAAATGTTTTTAAGAATAAAATAAATGAAGACATTATTTGTCAATACCCCTTAATATCTTAGGAAATTTCTGAATTTTCTGGTATAATTAATCGACCGCTTAGGTAATTTTAATGGTAGGGGAGCCCAAGAGGGGATTTTGAGAATACCTTGTACCCGGTTAAGTACCTCCACCAAATATGAGCCCCGTATATAGGGCCAATCGTAAATAACAATAATATTATATCCATCAGAAATTTTTAAGCGCTTCAGATTAAGATAGGGTAAGTTAATTACATGCTAAACAGTGTATATTCGACTAATCTGACAATTTAAGAGTGATGTAAAAAAAGCGGAGGGCTACAAAGTTGTAAAAAACGTCATTTTGACATTTTGTACTGTAGCTATATATTTTTTTATTTTGAAGAAAATAATTTAAGGATAACAAAAAATATATGATCTAATACGATTTAAACTAAGCCAAAATAATAACATTTTTTTTTAACATATTTAAAAATCCATAGCCGCTTCCCCCACCGATGAAAAGTTATACAACATTTTTTCTACTTATCAATTAAGTTTTGCAACCCACTTGGTCTCCATGACGCTCGAGTAAATTACCATTTACCATCGTAGGCGCCCCTACTTAAATTTATATTTGTTAATATCATGTTTTTAATACAAGTGATTTTTCTTTCTCCAAATATTTGGTTTTATAATCTATGTACAATTGAATGCGTTTGATCCACATGTCAATGTTTTTAATTCCGCCTAAAACAGCTTTAAAGTATGACTATTATATGCATCAATGGTTATTTTCCATTGAACATTGTTGTTCACCGAATTTATTTTTGACGTTTGGGAACAAAAAGAAGTCCATATTTGCAATTTTTACATCTGTTTTATAGCACTGCAATTTTTATGAGTTTGTTTGCATCAATCGACAAAAAATAATTTGAGGTAGCTTGAACAAGACATGCAATAAGTTAAATAATTTTAGGGATAAAAGAACGAAGTGAAAAGTTCAGAGTTTCTTAAGTTAGACCGTATAAATGTCTTATCTTTTTAAATTAGAGTAGCAAAAATGCCCATTAAAGAAAAAATAAAAAAAGAAGTTACAAGCTTAAAGATCTTGTTCTTACATATATATCCTATATGATTTAGATCTGGACGTACAGGAAGTGAATTTGTAAATTTCGATATCTTAAAAACAGCTGTTCAAATCAACTTTTACTACAAATACCCTTTTTGGGTAAAATAGGTTTAAGAATAATATTTTTTATCTAAAAGTAAATTACAGGATGGCACAAAAAAGTTATTTGAAAAGCCTGCCAGATACCGCAGGTGGCGCTTCATAGAGTTTACAATAAAATTGATAGCTGACTCTAATTTCTTACCTCTCAAAACCCCCTCTAACCAAATGTTGTGACAAAACATCTATTATTAACAAATTATTTATAAAAAAACTAATACCAAATGAAATGTTTAACACCCTGAATTTCCGAAATTATCTTCTTTCGGACCAAAGTGGGGTTCGATTTTTATATTTTAGCCTTAGAAATGTGTGGTAGCATTATTTCTAAAACTTCTAGAGCCACATAGACGGTCAATATTATTGTGGCAATATTGATAGATTAAATATAAGCTTGAAGGTGGACTTTATTTCCTCGATCACTGCGACCTGCTCAGGTTTATTGTATATCATCCATCCATAGGTTAGAGCACCCTTTCCAAACCGATCTTTTTAATTAAACTCTACAAGCTTGAAACTGGCTGCTTGGTAAATCTTGCCGCTTAGGGTTTTTTCTTACTTAGCCTTGCAAACGGCACTCCATCAAAAGGCTTTACAATAGCACCTTATGTTTTCTGCGGTTTCTTCTTCTTCTGGCAGAACCTGCATAGGTTGTCTTCTGCCAGGCCTATTGTTTCCAGTTGTTTATTTAGTCTGCAATGACCTGTTAGTTGACCCACTGTAATTTTACTTCCTTCCGGTTGTAATTTAGGAAGGACTTTCGTAAATTCCGGCGAGTATCCCTTTATGAATTTTTTCGCTTGACACTGTCCTAGTGTTCTCAGCCACCAGTCTGGCAATATTGATATTGATCAATAATATTAAGCGTGTAGAAAGTATATAAAAACAATATTATAATGTCATAATACAGGGTGTTTCATAACTACTGGTACGAGACTAAAAGGGGTGGTGTCTTGTTATGTAAAAAAGTATCCATAAACAAATGTTCGAACTTGCTTAATTTCTGACATACAGGGCGTTGGAGTTTAAAAAATCCATATTTTTAGGTATTTTAAAAACGTTTTAATTGATTGAAATTAAATTTGGTAAAACCATTTTTTGTAACAAGGGACTTGTAGAGCTCTACCTAGATTAAGATTGTTGGGTCCAGTGGCGTCTCAATGGGCACCACAGCAAATATTATTAAGAAAAGCAAAGTACGCTACTGAGTCTTTATAAGATTTAATATTTTTTCCAATTAAGTAATTAAAAATGTAATTTTGAGTCTCCTAATTTTCTTCGTATCCAGTTTTTATTTGCCCTAAAATAAATGAACAGTCATGTATTTTATCAAAGATTGACATTTTCTTCTGTTACCAACGTCAACGCATTGTTTATCTTTAAATTTTGGACTTTTATTTAATGCTGCTAATGGATGCATTTTAGTGATCGCACTAAAACGGCAACAATTTTTTTCTTAAAAATAAAGAAGATACAAAGAAAATACAAAGAGTAAAAAAGGTTGCAATTTTTAATTACTTACCTAATTGGGAGAAAATATAAAAACTTTATAAAAATAGTCGAGTGGCGTATTTTTCCATATATAATATGTAGCTAGCTGATGCCAATTACTGACCGCCACTAATCTTGATTTGCAGGTGGAGCGTTTAAAACTCGGCTTATTACAATAAATAAGTATACCAAAATTTCATCCACACATTTTATTAAGAAAGCGTTTTAAGATATTTCAAACATACCGACTTTTTTTTTTTTAAAACTTTAATGCTCTTTATCTTAGAAATAAAGCAAGTATCGCGCTGACTACTTTTACACATATAAAGAAAAACTCTCTTATGTTTCTTATCGTAGTTACAGGACACACTATGTATATTGCGTCAATAATATTGCTTTAATAATATTGACACTGTAGAGGATGCTTAACCTTACCTATGCATTTGCTTTACGGCACGTCACATAACGATCTTTCCTTATGAGTTTTGGACAGCAATAATATTTTCTCACAATAATCACTTTTTTACTTACCTAGCAACCACCACTATAAAGGTGGCTCTTCTACTGCTCATGCAGTTTGCGCAAATTGATTTGTGCACGCCATTTTGTGCAAATAAGACTAAACTATTTCATCGGTTTTTACGATAAAACGATTTTCTTTTTACATGCACGCAATTTATCGCTTGCAACAAATTGGCACGCACAAGATCAATTAGCGCAAATTGCATGTGCGTGAAAACCCACCTTAAAGAGATTGGTAGGCTGGAACTGATATGTGTATCGTAAAGTCATCATCAGTTTTTACGGTACACTAGCCAAACTTTTGGCTTGCGCAAATCAAACGATTTTTGCTTACATGCACCAGTTTAGTTGCACAAATTGGCAGCGCACAAGTCAATTTGCGCAAATTGCATGAGCGTGAGAACCCAATCCTTTAAGGTGGTAGACTGAGCTGCTACGTGTATCGTAAAAACATCCGTTTTACACACGGTACACAAGCCAAACTTCTTGGCTTACATGCCGGTGAAGCGATTTTCGTTTCCATGTGCACCAATTTACTTTGGCAACAAATTGGCATGCACAAGTCAGTTTGCGCAAATTACATGAAAGCGTAAAAACCCACCTTAAAAGGTGGTAGATTTAACAATATGTGTATTATTGTAAAAACACCCGTTTTTACTGTACACAAAACTTTTTACGCTTGCGAAAATTGTTGGCATGCACAAGTCAATTTGCATGAGCGTAAAAACCCACTTACAACGCCATTTTTTGTTTGTTATACTAAATAGACTAGATCAAGTTGTGTTATGCATACAGGAATTTCTCAAGGGTTTAAATTTCACAGCCAGCAGAGTTAAAATGCAAGGACTAAGACTCGACGAAGTGGAAAGATAATGTAAATGACGATGCCAATTACAAAAATTTAATCTTTACGTAATTCGTTCGTGAGAGTCAGGGGCTACAGAGATAATTTACTTTTCAAGCAATGTAATTATGGGAAGCGGCAGCAGTGTAGCCAGACATCTTAATTTATTTTTAAAAAATTTTTTATTTTATTTTTTTTTTTTGACTGATTTTTATTCCTTATTTCCTTTCCACAGTATATTCTTCTTTTATTATTGTGTTTAAACCTTCTTAAATAAATGCTGAATGAAAACAATTTTACTGTACTAATAATAAATGTGTCTTTGTAAGTTGGTGTCATATGGAAAAAAAAGTTCTGTATAGTCCTGTAACGATAATATTTCGCGGTTTCGGGTGCGTTATTATTAACCTTCGTCGTACTGTGCGGGGTACAAATGTACCCCTATACTCACAATTTTTTAGGATATTTTCGTAAATTTTAAAAATGGCCGCTTTGCCGATTTAATTTATTGTCGATTGGCACCTTCTTAATATATTTTTGGTGATTCACCAATATGTACTTTATATTTTTTTATTAAAAAATAAATAACTTAACGCGACATAAGGGTTTCGTTTGTACCCCGCACCGTATTTCCACGTACACTTTTAGAGCACAAGTTTTGCACGCGCAAACGAAGAGTGCCGTAGATACCTGATACCTAGATAAAATGTGTCAATAAAAATTCGGAATTACTAATCGGTCGGTCTTGATTGCAATGTTTGGAAAAATGTTAGATGTTTCTGGGCTAAATGAATTCGTTTTATGGGGTATGAAATTTCCAAATGAATCAGTTAGTAAAGAGGGTCGTAGAAATTCCCTGCGGGGGCTCGGAAAATCGCCAATAAAAGGTTGCGTTGAGGAGATTTAGAGAACAAACAAAAATATGCATAAACTCTTAGAAGTTGCACATTGATATTTTTTCCTGAGTTAGAAAATACAAAAAATGTAGAAGAACAACAAGCAGAAGTTATTTCATGCAATCGGAAAAAGAGAAAGAAAATGCAAAACGTTCTTCCAGTGCAATAGTTTTCTGTATTTTACACTCTAACCTACTGTAAAATCTCACATTTTTTAAATAGCGGCATTATAGGTATCCAATAAAACAAAGACATAGTTTCCTTTCTTCTTTTGCGGCGAAACCCACAGCCAAGCATAATTCAGTATTGAACTTGGCTCACCGTTCTTACAATTAGTGTTTATGGGTGGATATGTATTACTTTTGTAAAGAAAACTAGGCAAGTGCTTAAATCGACTTTTTTGCGTTTTTGCTGCATACTTTTTTTATGTTATAAACAACAATACCCATTGCCCAGTTTATTATTATCTCTGCTACCTTTTAGCACGCTTTCCTTTATGCTTCAAAATTAGCCGGACATTGTGAGGTAAAAAACGACCCAGAGAATAACTCCGTTTTCATTTTAAAGGTCTAATTCATTAAGGAATTATGTGGTTTTTATTAAAAGGTATTAGCTCAATGATGAGAATATTAATGAAATGTTAAAGATCCTTATTTATATTCATTCCGAAAGGCAGCCCGATTACAGGACAGTGATGGAAATTCTGAGGTGTTTTAATTTATAAGAATAGAGAACGGAGAATCTTTAATGTATAATTCGATTAAATCTTTTTTTCAATAAAATATATTATATTAATAAAAACTAAAATATCGAATTTACAAACATATGACATACCTTTCTTTACTTCCTAAAATTAAAAGTGGCAAATTTTAACTGTGTATTTTTTTAAAGATGACTGTAAAAAAGCTATGTAAACGGCAGTCAATTTTGCCTCTTAAAAGATTTATTTAAACCACGCCACTGTGTTTTACTTTGGTGACCCAGAGAATTAACTCCGTTCTCATTTTAAAGGTCTAATTCTGATAGGAATTATGTGGTTTTTATTAAAAGGCTTTGACTCAATGATGAAAATATTGATGAAATGTTAAAGAGATCCTTATTTATATTCATTGCGAAGGGCAACCCGATTAGAGGACAGTCATGGAAATTCTGAGGTGTTTCTCATTAATAGAATTAAAAACGAAGAATCTTTCATATCGTATCGTATATTTCGAATAAGTCTTTTTAAAATAATTAAAAACGTTTCGTATAATTCGAATAAGTCTTTTTAAAATAATAAAAAACGTTTTATATTTTAAATACAGTGTAGGTTTTTTTTAATAACTAGTGTGCCGTAATTTTTTTAAACAAACAAAAACTGATTTAAAGCAAGCATTTTAAATATAATACTTTCCACATTTAACCAACTCTAAAGCTGCAGCGATTTTGAAGATATTTCTACTAAATAAAAAAAATGTAACCTGTATTAGTTTTTTAAAAATGTATTTGCAAGAATGAATAATACCTCTGTATAGATAATAATTTTTAAAAATTTTAAAAATTAATATAATAAAAAAAAATAAAATATAGAATTTACAAAAATATGACATACCTTTCTATATTTCCTAAAATTAAAAGTAACGAATTTTTACCTGTTTTTTTTACTGTAAATTTCAAAAAGTATGTAAACATCAGTCAATTTTGCCTTTTAAGGGATTTAAGAAGCAAATAACCATAAGGCAAATACAAATAAAATCTTTTGTAAAATAAATCTAAAAATAACATTTGTTTGGAGAAAAATAAATACCCACCTGATCTTTAAGTCTTTATTTTTAGGTAATGAATAAAACAAAGTATTTTGTCTCTGTAATACACAAAAAATAAATGAAGACATTTTTCAGAGTAATTTATATTATATTTATATTATGTTTTTTTTTTGTCTGTAAAAGAATTTACCCAAAATGAACTTATTTTGTTTCAACCCACTTTAGATATTTTGCTGTCTTTTTTAAATCTGTCTAATAATTTATAAGTGTGGTTACAATTGTTATTTTATGTTTTTTTTTTTTTAACGCGTAACATTCAATTCTAAAGATACAGACCTAACTTTAACATAAAATTTACTTGGATCTTTATGCATGAAATAAGCTAAAAAAATTAAAGACATTTTTTTCATTTTTACAGGTTGTTATATTTTTGGAGTTATGACCCCTTTTATACTCTCCTAACTATTTATCTGATGTCAATGATCTTTTTAATATTAAAATAGGGTATTTAATTACCTTCTATTGTTTTACCACTCTTTGGTATTTTGCAAAAGTAAACTTATTTTGAAAATGCGTTAAAATATTCAAAATTTAGGAGTAATGTTTTAATGAAACAATAAACAACGAAATCAGTACATTTTATTTGTGCTAGTAACCACCATGGTTTTACACTTTTCAATGTGACAAACATGATTTAAAAGCAATAAATTTTAATATTACCATACTAAAATAAATATCACATTAATAAAGAATATATTCTGCACATTTTTTTGCAGACGATCATCCGAGGGACGCTATCATATGTGGACCAGCATCATTATGGGCGCCATGAGCATGATGGCAAAAGAAACTGGTAACAGTATTTATCTTAAACCTTTGTTATGATCTTTACCTACAGTGGCCAAATGTAAAAAGGTAAGTGTAGTTATAAAGTATGAATATACAGGGTGTTCATTACCATAATCCATTACCACCTAAATTATCTATAAAGAGATATATTTTAGAAAATCGCCGAAACACGTCAAGATATTTATTGAGGAACAACATGTTTTATAAAAGATTGGACGGCACCCTTAACCACCAGGGCCACCCCGACAAAATTCTCAAATGAGAAGTGTGGCCGAGTAATACATTATATTAAAGCTCCTGGCGAGTACCTTATAACCCTAGAATATAAAGTCAATACCTTTACCTACTCCAAAAAAAAGTATAAAGCGGTCCAGAAATATATCAATAATAATACATCCAACAATGTATCTTTCAGCAGTTACCCCTATCAAAAATATAATATAAGCTTAGAATGTCCCTAAGATTTTTTAAAGTAAACAAATATAAATATCTTAAGGGACTCTTATGAATACGACCAAAATAAAATATATCTTTTGGAAATCTTTTTAGATTTCTTTATAAGAACTAAATGTTTGGGGAGGAATAATTATTATTAACGTGAAAACTGCATCAAAAAACAAAAATTCTTAAATCAATTGGCCTATATGTGGAAAAGTTGCCTAATACAATGGTGTATTCTAGAAAAAAAGTGGCTCAAAATGTTTTCATCTTCTACTGCCCATTTGACCTTGAAATTTCAAACGTATAAATGTATTTTCTTTTTATTGTTGTAATGCAGCTCTTCGCTTATTTTCATCAAAAATCTGAAATGAATGCATTTTTGATGCAAATAACCCAGAACTCACCGCGTGGAGGTAGCTGCATATCGAGTTCCACCGCCCTCCCACCCTTTTATGTCATTTTGTGACTAATTTACATTAAAAACTTGAAGGTATTGACTTTTTTGTCTCAAATACTGGCAAACTATCTCTAGAAGCAATTCGTGCTCTTATAAATCCATCCCTTGCTGTATTTCCACATACAGCAACTGACGCTTCTGTTACTAGTTTGATACACCTTTCCACTGCTTGCGTGTGGCATGGAAATTTTAATATTTCAATTTCCGCTGGAACATCTGAAATCATTTTTTCCAAATCTTCATTGGAAATACGTTTTGTTAGGGGAGGTTCTGTTATTGTTGTCGACTGCCAGTCAATCATATCTATGTAGTCTTCAGCTTCAAAATTTAAAGCTGGCAATTTGAATTCCCGTATTTCTTGTTGGTTTGCTGTTTTTCTACATTTCAATAATCTTCTGAGTCCTAATTCTCTCACTGTTTTGCGACTATCAGCCAACATAGCCAATAATATATTTTCAGGATGACCAAAATAGCCGTTCCTTTGAATAACTGGGTCTACAATTTTTCTTAAATCTTTCGGTAAAAATCTTGATTTTTTAATCATACCAAATAAATGCTGGCTCCCATATCGACATGATGGTTGGATTTTGATTTCAAACCATGTGGTGGCATATACTTTCATGACATATTCTGTTAGAATACTTAGATTTTGTGATGGTTTTACTGTGGAGACATATAATCGTAAAATCCGGTTAGCGGTCGTAAGCCATCTGGAATGAGCCATTTTACCTGGGTTCCTTTTCGACAAGTTGAAAGAGATGCATCCTTTTGAAATGGCATTACAAATTTCATATAGGTATTGTTGGTCGGTGCTAAGTTGATCAGCAGTGATTTTAGGCAAAGTAATTTCTATTCTTTTAAAATTTGTAGGTTGTAAGGTTTCGCATTTTTCTAATTGCTTTCCTATCTCGCCACGGAAGCCTTTTGGACCAGTTGTTTTTCCGTCCAAATGTTGCAACAAATGTCTTAAAGGTAGTTCGTTTGCATGCAATTGACAAACAAACCATTGTAGGGATCGATCCAGCGAAAGCTCAAGCTGTCTAATAATTCCATTCTTAGAACCGGTATTTACTGCTGTGCCATCACATCCTATAGCCTGCAAGTTAGAAACATCAAAATTATGTTCCAAAAATTCTAGAATGCTTATCTTTATACTTTGCGAACTTCCTGATGTAGGGGTCAAATGACCTATGTATTTGGATCCTGGTTCTGAAACAAGCACTATATGCTCCTCAATCTTCGTTTTCTTGGACGAAATTCCTTGTTCACTAGTTTGAACTAACGTCTGATCTTTTCTTCCATCAAAATATATCCCATATACTAATTTAGAACCTTCCTCTTTGTGTTTTCTCTTGAGGTCTACTCGGGCTTTTGTCCTTTCTCTTCGAATTTTGCTGCGATCAACAATTTTCGATGAATCCTCTGAAGTAACTATTCCCATATCTTTTAATGCTGCACTAACAAGAATTGCTGCTGCCCGATCTGAAACACCCGTTCTGTCACATGCCTGTGCTACACTTGGTAGTTTTATTCTCATCTGAGAAGTTGAAGGAGTATTCACGATAGCTTCTGCTTTAATAGCATTTTCTTTTGATGAATTGCTGCTTGAATTCTCTTCTTCTAGATTCGATTGCACTGATTGGTATGGTCTCCCTCCTGCAGATTCTTTGTACTGTTCATAACTAATCCGCCTTTCTTCTGTTTTATTTTTACGCTTCCATCTCTTTTCGAGTACTTTTGTAGTTTTTTGATCAACTGTACCGATAAACATTTTTCGCGAGGTTCTCTGGTCGGCTAGAAATTCACGTTCAATTACAGGCACTTTTGTTTTGCAAGAACAGCTTAAAAAGTCTTTACATTTGCATAAAGATATATCAAAATGTTTCTTCTCAGCCAATTCTCTAAACAAAACAACCTGTTTTGAATTATTAATTTTACCGTCCTTTTTCAATCGTTTCATAATATTACGATATTTACTGTGATATTCTCGAATTTTATGTAATATTTGTTGGTCTGATACAACACAAATGGAACTTTTCTGCCACAAGTTTTTAAGTCTTTTATTAAAGGGGGACACACATCATCGGCGAAACTAGGTCTTTGTTTATTTTGTTGTTGTACAAGTTCTTGTCGAAGATATAAATAATATTTTATAACATCCGCGTAGGTCGGCAACACATTGTTCTCAAATGGTTTGGTAAAGCCAAACACAGGGCACAATGAATCACGTCGCGTAAAAGACATTTTTTGCATACGAGCGCAATGACGCCAACTGCTCTAATGCTGCAAAGCAACTAAAACAATTCGTCAATATAAATCAGCCCGTAGACCATTCGTGACTCTACGACCTCAACCGATTTGTTGCGAAGGAGTTCGTGGACACAGGTTTGCCTCGTTGGCGCCGAGCTGGAGTCAAAACGCACGCAGTATTTTTGCAAGGTCGTTATATTGGGTCGTTATTTAGTTCTGAAACGTTTTCTAATACTTCTATTACGTAAACATTCAGTTATAACATTTGATAGGATATTAGCGACAGTAAAACAAAATAATTTTTATTTTTTTAATATTGGGTAAATGCTAATTTTCAAAGCTGTTTGGGCAGTACAAGTTTTTATTTTGATTGACCCCAGATTTTTGTGGTAAATAGTTATTTATGTTAGACAAGTGAAAGTTACATTACATATAAGTCAACGCAAGAAAAGTTATCTCTCGAGCCCGATGGGCGAGAGAGGTAATTTCTTTAAGTGACTTATATGTAATAACTCACGTGTCTAATACAAAATTTTATCCAAACACACTTCGAAACAAATCGTTTTTAATATCGAAAATAATTTGAAAACGTCATCCATTATTTGTTACTTGTCATTGTCAACACCAGCAACAAAATTTTGTATTTTTTGAAAGCAAGCTTGTTTGGTTGTAATGCATTTTGTTGGTAACTACGGGTTTGTTTAGTAAACAACTTTGTAGACAAACATAAAAATGCTTTGCGAAATGGAAATTGTGAAGTTCCTGCGGAAATTTTGGAAGAAGCTGCAGTAGGGACATGCAGTTTAATTCCAGAGAAGTCAAAACTAACGCGATAACAAAGAATTTGAAGATTTTGAAGCATGGAGGAAAAGGCGCAGGAGTTGGTACTATAAATGAAGATGTTATAGGCTTACTTTCTGTTTTTATCGAAAAAGTTGCTCCCTCATCAATGTGGACCAAGTATTCATCGATAAAAACGACCTTAAAAAGTATATAAGAACGTGGATGATAGGGAGGTATGGAAAGTTGTCGCTTATTTGAAGAGCAATTCAAGAAATTTCAAACCGAAAAAGGCAAAAATTCTGGAGAGGCAACATCGAAAAATTTTTGGCTGAGGCCTGACGACGAGCACTTAATGTCAAAGGTATGAATTTACTTTGGTTCTGGTATTAAATATTTATCTTGTTCGGATTTTTATAGGTCAGTAATTGATAATAAATCGCTGCATGCCGTTGTGACGAACTAACTCGCTTAAGTATTGAAGATATAGTAGATAAAGGCCAGTACATATATGTTTCTATACCTGATACCAAGACGAACAAATCGAGAAGCTTTACAATTTTAAAAGAAGGATTTTTGGTAAATGCTTGAATTATTTAGAAAATATGTGTCCCTAAGGCCAGAGAACATGCCTCACAAAGATTTTTTGTCAACTTTCAAAAAGGCAAATGCACTAGGCAATGGTGGGAATAAATACAATTTCGAAAATTCCGAGAGTAGTTGCTCATTATTTGCAACTACCTGATGAAATCTTATATAGTGGTCATAGATTGCGGCGTTCTTCAGCGACACTTCTAGTCAACGCTGGGGCCGATATCACCAACCTTAACGCCATGGCGGGCGGAAGCCTTCACGGGCAGAATGGAGAGCTTTGTAGCCGATTGCATCTCTAACAAGTTTGAGATTGCAAGATGAATACAGGGTAAAGAGCGCACCAAGGTAATTAGTGCTGAAAGACTTCCTGAAGAACACTCCACTTACAATGTAACGTTGTCCAAGATAAATCCAATATAACAATTACTGTTAATATAAACACGAATAAATTGTAGTATAATATATTGTTGTTTTATGTTATTTTTTATTGTGAAATGTTGAAGTAATAAAGAATTAGTATAAGTCACTAGTGAGCTAAGGTCTATATTCACTAGTGAGCTAAAGGGTACTTTAGCTCACTAGTGACTTATAGTACACTTTATATCCTCAAAATCTGATCAATTATGTAGATATTATATGTAAGTGTTGAATTAACTTTGACATGAACTTTAAAATTTTACCTATAACATAAATATTTTCCATTTTACCAATTGTAGTTGCAAATTATATGTAATTTTAGAGCTTATCATTGTTTGTTCTTTTATATTATATATACCTTATATTACTACAGTTGGTAAAAATAGTTTATTTCAATTTTTTTAGATCCATACCTTACTTTCGTTTGCTCTTCACTTATGTACAGTAATCTTATGATATTATTTTACTAACTGTAGTTGTATAAAATTGTCATTTAGGGTCTTAAAACCTTATATTATTTTATATTATGTTATGTCTGAAATACTACAACTGGTACAAAATAATTTTTTTTTAATTATGTATGTGAATGACAGACATGACGTTAAAACAAATTTAATGATTATGTGTCAAAAAATTTCCACTATTATTCGCTCCAGGGTACCCAGGCAGGAGAAATAAAATTCCGATAAATACTTGTGTTTTCATGGTAATGCAACTATAACTACACATTTGATTGGTCAAATAACAGTGGTGTGGAATTTTCAATTTAATTAACTACCCAAAAAAAAAAGTTTAATTCTCTAAATAGCGATGCTTTACAAACATCCAGCTGTATCAACTTCACAGAGAAAATCAAACTCAAAAGTAAATAATTCAACCTTTTACCATTTTCTTTATTATCTCGAACGAAAATTAGCCCTGAGCGAATTCGTTGTGTTTTTTCTTAAACTAATTTCCCCTTTTTTCTTTGTAAAATTCAAATTACAAACGAATCTACAAATTTACATTGTTCTCTGTGCTTTGTGTGGTGTAATGCTTTTCTTACTATAAGACGTTGTGGTTTTTGTACTTTTTACTTAATTTAGATTAATGAATATGTTGTTGCAGGTAATCTTAAACACAATTATACCTACAGTGCATTTCTTTAATGTTCTTTCCATTTAATTTTTAAACGGATAAATAAAACAAATTAAAAATTTGGAATATAAAGTATAAGGTATAAATACTATACCAGTAACACCGAATTTTTAAGACAAGTCATAACTCCTCAAGTATTAGACATATCAGAATAAGACTATACAGGAGATTCAAAAATCGATCACGAAACTTAAGGGTGTGATTCTACTTGGCAAAATAAGGGTAGAGCTTCATATAATTTTTTTCAAAATGTCATTCCGTTTCGAGTTACAAGCCGTCAAATGTCAATTTTTATTTTGGTTTTTCGCCATGTTGCATTTATTTTTTAACCAATTCAGTTTATTATTGGCTCTGTGAGCTTTGCAGATTCTAAAATTTTAAGACAAAAGTATTTTTTTGAATACCACCAGAGGGCACTTTACCTAAAACTTAAAATTTATTTACATCTTAACTTTTTATTTTGACAGATATCGCAAAGCTGGTGTTGCCATTTTATAGACAATCAAAAACTTAAAAAATAAGGTATTCTTAATTAAAGTCGATAAACCTCACCGCTTAGGCACCAATAGACATCAAAGTTTTCATCAATTTCAATCAAATTACCTACATACATACAGGGTGTCCAGTAACTCAACCGACAAACTTAACCAAACCATTCTACAACAAAAAATAAGAAAAAGCTTCATATAAACATATGTCCTAAACGTCTTAGTTTTTGAACTACGGGGTGTTAAGAGGTAAATTTTTTTTTTTAATTTTTGTGAAATTTAATAACTAATCAGGTAATTTATGCAAATATTCTTCGCCAAATTGAATATAAATACCCAGTTGTGTCAGCTGTGTGACCAAATTGCAACACTGTGCTACTTAATTTGAATTCCCAATATACATTTTTGAAACGGTTGCAAACTCGCATGCAAAAGTGTGTAAATTAAAAGGAATAATATTTTTAATTATTTAAAAAAAAACTGTTTTCTTTTTGATTAACAAATTACACAAAAAAAAATTATTTTATACATCAATCTGGTTTTGGAACACCGCTCTGTAAATTAGACATAAAGAGAAAGAAAGCAAAAGGAGAGAATTCGGTCAAACTTAAATTACTCATAAAAGATACAGACTTATAAAAATAACAATAAGATAAACATTTTACAACGGATAAAGTGAAGCCGTAGTAAACCCGGCCACCCACCACCAGTTTTACAGTTATTCCTGATTTAGTACTTCATGTTTTATGATGCCGAGATTTGATGGATGGAAACAATATGAGCCGTGTCTTATATTTTATTTACATTTTTAATGATAGAGGATTTATCTGAATAGAGAACTTTTCTTTTTGATGTACGTTCTTAAAATATTTAACAAATAGACGTTATACAAGGATGATATGTTTTTTCCTACGACCACTTGTGAAAATAGCAAATAGCACACTGGTGCAATGCAAAGAAAATGCGTTATATCACATTAGTGTTGCAAAGTACTTTACAGCACTAGTGTTGCAAAGTACTTTACAACACTCGTGTGATATAGATTATGATGTCATTTTTAAAACTGCTATTGGTTTTGCAAATGACATATTTATTGTAGTGACAGTAAACAAAACTTTTTACTTACCTTAAACAGTAGAACCCAAATTAGCGAAAATCATCTTATTAACGTTAAGTTACTACACAGTATAATCTTTCTTCTAATATTAAAAGAGTAATAATAAAATTTCCGAAAAAATAAAAACATAAACAAAAATAGACATAACCACAAAAAACAACTTTCACTGACTGCTCGCTAAGTGGCACAGTGTTGTCAGGTAAGTAGATCAAATTAAATATCTCCCTCCTACCTTTGAGCACGCACTTCATAGAGGCAGCCTTGCCGCTTGACCGTTCGACCTAAAGCGCCAGAGAAAAAACTCCTATAGATCAAATTCCTTTCTCTCTGTCTTCGTGTACTCAAACAACTAGTTAAATCTTTTTTTTAAATCTCTTTATTAAACCTAAGGCTAATACGCACATTACGAATCCACTTTCTTTTATCCATTCATAAATAGAATCAGACCCTTCCGACGTTGCCAAATGCTTTCCATATTTTGCATGGTATAACTGACGTTTAGTAGTCGTTCTTTTCTTACTTTTCATATTTTTATATTTTTTCTTAAAAATATGAGGAAAAAAAATGTAATGTTTACTTAATTTTACATTTGATGTTCAGTTTCATTAACTCGTTTTACCAATTTTACTCCACCCAGCACCCCTTTTCACCACCCGGTCCCGTAAGTTTGTTTACTGTTATTTTTAAAAAACGGAATATTTTGGATATGCGCCACTTACGTTTTATTTAAAAGAGTGTCTAAAATATGTAAGTATCAATAATTTTTTAAAAAACCGTATTAAACTATTAATGTTATTACCTAACCAAACCATACAATTTTTATTAAGTGAGGGCCTTTTTAAATTCCCAAATGAGAAAAGTTGTATATAATGCTTCTAGGTAGTAGAATATAGCAGTGAGGAAAAGTACATATTACACTAGTGTTACAAAGTAAAAATCACCCTAGTGTTGCAAAGTTTTCAATTGTTTTTTATTTTTTCTGTAAAGACAAACTTTAATTTTTTTTTTTTTTTTTTGGTGAATAATTTGTGGGCGTAGGAAAAATAGTGTACAGTACTCGTGTGAAAATGACTTACACTCGTATGTTTATCGCACTCGTGTGAAATTAGTCATTTTCCACACTTGTAATGTAATATACTATTTCATTATTCTACTACGAGCCCCGTCTCAGTGAAGTTGGCCCAACTGATATAAATTTATATTTGTAAAGGACTCCGCAGCATTTGCATTGAAAACCGGCATGGGTGAAATTCTTTAATATTGAACAATGTTAGAGTCTCATTCCTACCGGTAATATTTTTATAAAAATTTTGGGAAGTCGCCGATAACATTTTGGATTTAGGAATTTCCAAAGTGACGTCACTGGATGATATAAAAACCAATTATAATAAATACATTATTCAAAAACATAGATAGAAGATCAGAATATGGGTCATTTAATTAAAAATACATATATCTAAAAGATAGAATAATTAGCTTTAAAATTTGCAGTCCCGCAAAGTATCTACAGGGTGGTCCAAATCATACCATAGAAAAATTGTGCCAATAAAACCACATTTAGTATGGTTTAAACCATCAAATGAATGTTAAAGCAGTTAAGCGTTATTTTTTAGTGCACTTTTAACCTTTTAATAAGTTTTGATAGTTTAAGTGTTTGGACCATTTCTAGAGGAAACAAAAAAATACCCAACATAATTACATATTTTAGCTGGTTGGGCCAACTTCACTGAGACAAAGCTCATATATAGCGGCCCAAGCAGCAAGCTGACATCATTATGACGTCATTTTTAAGTCATTTTTGGTCATAGGACGTCATCAGACCAAAATTATGATGTCATTTTAATGACGTGTTTTTGACGTCGTTGAAGTGACGTCTTTTAGACATATTTTTTTCGTCATACTAGCTCATAAAAATGTAATGACGTCATGTTTAGAAAACCCGCTAGAAAAATGTTGTGACATTTTATGATTTGTGTCAAAATCCAACCGAAATATTATATGACAGAAAAATAAGACTAATAATTTTACAAAATTGAAATAGTAAAAACTTTACCGATAGATGGTGTATTGGGCAATAAACTACTACGTTTATTCAACATCTTCGCTTTTTATCGCCTACACCGTACCCATAAGACCAAAATAATTATAGGCCGGTCTGCGGTTGGTTAGCTTTGAAAGAAATATCTTTGGCTAGTGTAAAGATTTGCATCTGCAAGTTGGACATTGTTTTGAAAAATGCGACCTTACAGTACAAGGAAATTGCAAGCAGTAAAGAGTTTTTTCCTATTTAAATTTTGCAAATAAAATATCGTATCATTTTAGCTTAAAAAAGTAAATGCGTTAATTTTTCGTCATCTTAAATACGCCATTATGACGTCATTAACGGAACGTATTTTGTCTGTGACTTAGGGAGGTCAATTTAACGTCATTTTGTCGTCATCTTATGACTCAGTTGTGGCTACTTAACATTTATTCACTTGAGAATTGGATATATGGATTAGAAACCGGAAAATCTCTATTTGAAATACTATCACTCTTGTTGAAAGACCCTATAGTTAATATGCAATGTGTCTTAAAAATTAAATGTTTATTGTCGAGAGTTTTTTTTAAACACCCAGTATATTTTAATAAATTTTGATTTTTTTATTAAATTCAACAAAAATGTACTTATAACACACTATACGTCAAGTGTTGCTGGTTTTTAAGATTTCAACAGCATTAGATTAGATTAGATTAGATTAGAATAGGGCCGGGATAACCCATGCACTGAAGCCGCTCGGCTTACTGTGCGTCTTTTACGCCTGGGTGATGTCAGCCAGACGGGACCTACAGCTTAACTTGGGTTCCGAACCACGGTCCAATGAGCGACAACTTGAGACCTCGTCCCCACCCAGGGGGCTCTACTGAACCTACCAACTGAGTGGGGTCCACATGTCTACGGTTGCGCAGGACACGACAAAGTGTGTTCCGGCGCCCTGGTCCTTTGGTGTCCTTCTGCGTCGATACATTTTGCACGTTTTCCGTCTGGTGTTGAGCTAACCACAAAATTTCCGACCAACTTATAAATAAGTATTTGGCCTCAGCAGGATTCGAACCCACCTCACGTCCGTTGTGCGCCCAATGACTTAGCGCCTTACACACTAAGCCATCACCTGACTATCAACAGCATGTTCATATACTGTGTAAGGCTTTGGCGGCCATTTTCTGCTAAACTTAAGTTTTTGGGCTATACGGCCGTCGTTGTAGATTTTAAGCCGGACGTATTGCTAACTTTTTTATTATTAGAGATAAGAAGTGAGTCATATTAGCAAAGTAGTAGCATTTTTTCCGCTGATTAAGGCGCTGCCAACAAAAAAACAATTGAACATCGGATTTTTAATTTATTGCAAAAAATATACTTTTTTTTAATAAAACACCCTGTATATTATACCACTATTCGAAAGATTTATTAAAGACCAATAAAAAAAGTCCTTTTGTGATATATCCTACTTTTAATAGTTTCAGAAATATGGTCATCCTTAGGAATTTGATAGTAAACTGCCATTTTTTAAGAGAACACCCTATATATTGCATTACCATTAAATAGGCATTTTAAAGAGCTTTAAGAAAATACCACATTTAATATGTCTATCCTTTATAGTTTTGAAAATATGGCCATTCAAATCCGGTGCCGGATTAAGACTACCTTATGCCCTATCCACTCCTGTGGTGCCCCCTACACATGGAATTTTTGAGGACCATAAAAAAATGGCCTCAGAAATGTATGATTTATACATGTCTTTCTACTAACCCCAAATTTTTTAAAAAGCAAAAAAAAACAAAAATAAAAATTTCATTATCTCTATACAAAATTTATTTTCAACAACCCTAAACTTTTTAAAAGGCAATAAAAACTTACCACCTTGTTCAATCATATATTTGCTTTTTACTAACCGACACTTTTTTAAAAACACAAAAACAAGGTGCCCCCTTTGTGGTGCCCCCACAACGTGATGCCCTAAGCAATTGCTTAATTTGCGTATAGGTTAATCCGGAACTGTTTAAATCTAAAAATAGAAGTATGTCTATTTTATCTTCGACAGTAAACTTAATGTTTAAAGCTTGGAGCGGTAAAGATAAAGAAAATTTAACATAATTTTCAGATTTGGATGGTTATATTACCAAAACTATAAGATATATAGACATATCAAATGTGGTATTCTTAAAACTTTTTTAAAATATTTATTTAATGGTAATGCAATATACAGGGTGTTCTATTTAAAAATGCCGGTTTACTATTAAATTCTCGAGACTGGCCATATTTCCGAAACTAATAAAAATTCGATATAGCACATATGAACTTTTTTAAAGCTCTTTAAGAGATCTTTTAAATGGTGATATAATATACAAAATGTTCCATATAAAAAATACATTTTTTGCAATAAATCAAAAACGCGTCATTCAATTGGTTTTTTGTTGGCAGCACGTTAATCAGCGAAAAAAGTGCTACTACTTTGCTAATTTAAGCGATTTGTATCTCTTATACTTTACTTAAAACTGATTACCCTGTATAAAAAAACTTTAAATTAAAACTTAAACTTACTTAGAGATGATTGCAACCCCTAAACATTTTTGCTACAACACAGGTAAGGGCTTTCGGTGGAAAATATTTTATGGTTATCTATTTATAAAATAAGTTCTTACGAGGCTGCTAGACGTGAACTGATCCCTTAATCGCGCCTCATGACTGATGGTCTAACTTTGACATTACTTTTGTAAAATTAATTGACTGGTATAAAATACACCTGTGGGTATTCTATGGATTTGAAAAAAATCAAAAAAGTAAATAAAGTATTTAGCCACATACATATTAAGTTTTTATGGCTTAGTTTGTTTTCTGAGAATATAAATTTAAGCAAAATATTATGAGGTTTTCTTCTTAATAAAAATAGTTAATAAATATTTATTATATTTATATATATATATATATATATATATAGAGCTATTTTATTCTTGCAATAACAAAATAAATATATTAAATGTTACCTATAATAAATAAATAAATATATATAAATATAATAATTACTTCAGATATGAAATAATTATTTTTATCTCAATTATTTAAAAAAGCTCTTTATAATATGTAACAATTTTAATGTTTCTAAAATTTTTATTACATATTTTTATTCTGTAAGAAAGCCAAGCCAAATATTATTTTGCCCAAATATAATAGCGCACAACTGTTGAGTCGTCAAACTATCGCTTATTAAGTTATCATTACTTATTATTTTATTTTAACAAGTAATATCGTACCATTTCTAATACCCAGATATATCCCATAAGTTATAAAACTCCTGCCTTATAATTTTTCATCAGCCGTAAAATATTAGACATCCCCATATTGTTTCCATCAAATCCCGACGTCATAAAGCATAAAGTACTGAATCAGAAATAACAATAAAAGTGATGCGGGGTTACTTTACTACGCCTATAATACTTTTGCCATGAAATTTTTATATTATTAATATTTTTATAGGGGTTGTATTTTAATAAATAATTTTTCGTATATTTTTCCATAATTATTTTTAATGATTTTACGAGGTCACGTTTTTATTTGGATTTTTTTAAAGTTTCTTTAATACAGGTACGGCCGGTGATTTTTTTTAGGTGGGGCAAGTTTTGTAAGTAACTTATGCATTCGTGCATTCTAACTAAGCGGGCTACCTCGAATATTTTCTTTGTGTATACACTTATCAAAAAATCCTGAACTCGACAATTCTTATTTTTAGAGCCAAACTACGTATTTTACGCGGCAGGATTTCGTTGAAATTGGCAGCAAACAGAAAAGGTCTTGTTTCCGTCGGGTGGGTACCGGGTCATTTACACCCCCTTACCTTTTTTATTTTTTATAGTACAAAATAACTAAAAATATCAGTTTTTGGGTTAATTCTGTAGTATTCAAATAGGTAATTAGATTTTTATTATCTCTTAGATGTACAGGGTACGACAAAAGTATGATTTTTTTTAATGGAACACCCTATAAATTATTTCACAATTAAAAAGATCTTTTAAAAACCTTTAAAAAATTATTACATTTTCTATACCTACTTCAATTAGTTTTTTAAATATATTTATTTTTCTAACACTTACATCCCCCTACCTTTTTTATTTTTTAACGTATAAAAGAAATAAAAACGTCATTTTGTTAGGATGATTCTGTAGTACCTGTATCTTTCATCAGAATTATTTTTGCTGCTATATGCGCAAGTTTATATTAAAAAAAAACAAGTACGGCATATGTAGTCTTTACTTTTTTATATCTTAAATTGCAGACCGCTTTTTGTTTCCCAAATGAAAATTCCCGGTCAAACATTTGTTTTGCCTGTATCCTTTAAGAATATGTCGTATGCACCGTCACCTCGTCTAGAATAACGTGTTGCGTTGTGGCGGTGACGATAAGAATGCGTAATCATAAGCGTATTAAGGTCGGGCCTCACATAACCGCAACGAGAGCTCGTGGCCATGCGTTTTCCTGGTAAAATGTAGGGGAATGTGGTGCAAATTTTTTTTGACTTTAAATAAGCTGCAGTTATATGAGTCAACTATACCACGCTTTATGTAACACCTGATCATAATTTAAATCTTTACAAAAAGGAAAACAATTTTAAGGTTTGGCCACATAAAACCACACCGAGTCCTGCGCCGTAGCACGGCCGTGTCTCGGTTTTAAAATGTACCGTTGTAATCAAATGCTGTAGGCCTAATATCACCGCTCCGTGCCCGACCACATACCCCACACCGAATTTTAACAAATAAATAAACATTAATTTATTTGATTTTTAGAAATATTAATTTTAAAAAACCTATAAAACAAAAAATAACAGTTAATTTAAGTTTTACTCACATATTATTCTCAAGATGTAACAATACAATAAATTTTACACTTATTAATAATTAATAAATATTTTTTGTGGTATTGTTTGTTTACAAACACTAACCTTTAATCACTGGCTTTTAATTTTTATACGTAATTAGCTGGTCAAAGGTCACGCCCGTAAACTTAAAGCTTTGTTTGGGAAACATCGGCGCTACCCGATCCATGTACGATTTTATTTGATTGGCATGTTTTAGACTGTACGAGACACGGTCGTGCTACGATGCGGGTCTTGTGGGATATCGGTGTCGTTATGTGGAGTATACTACGCTTAAAGTTTGAGAGATATACATACATAAAACAATAGACTTACCTTGAAAAAATGCTTTGTAAATTTTTAATTGCATAAAAAGTGTTTTGAATTTTTCCGAATTAATTTGCCCCACTTTTTCTATTACTGTGAAATCGGGCTCGCGGTGCGGTTATGTGTGGACCGACCTTTGGTTATATGGTTACCGCCACGTCCCGCTTGGTGAAATACACCGCTATTATTCCGCTCGAGTGGTTTGACTCTTAGGGTGACACAGGTTTGTGTCGAAATAATGGTTATCCCATTCCCTTAACAACACAAACATCAAAAAATGTAAATGATAATGGAGGGCAAGCGATACGTTATTCTTAAGAGTTTGATTTTTTTATTTGTATTTAGTCTTTTTTAAATCGATTTAATAGTTTTTGAGAAAATTCCGGGGTGGTGCAGCGTCGAGCTGTAGGGTATCTATCGCTCTTTTATATATATATATATACTTTTACGGTTTCTGTTCGAAGAAATATTCAGTATAGTCCCTCTACTTGCAATTATCAACAGAGAAACTTATTTTTGCCGCGCGTATGCATCCCTATACGGTCCAACTGGACAGGACCTGAACTTCTCACTTTGTTCGCTCTTTTTATTCCTTATTTCTAGAGTTTCTATAATGTGGAACCTGCTGCCAGCGGAGGTATTTCCTTCTTCTCCAAATCCTTTATGTTCTTAAGTCCCGCGTTAATAAACTTTCTCTTACCCCACTTAAGACACCCACGATTCGTTAGTATTTAGGCTTTCAGCCTTCGTGGATTGTCCGAATATTAAAATATATATAATAAACAAAATATTGAAGATACAACCATTAAAACACCCGGGTCATGAAAATTGAGCATTACTGGACCAATGTAAATATGAACTTTCTTCTTACATTGTTAGAAGTAGAAT
This sequence comes from Listronotus bonariensis, assembly GCA_014170235.1. Classification (NCBI taxonomy): domain Eukaryota; kingdom Metazoa; phylum Arthropoda; class Insecta; order Coleoptera; family Curculionidae; genus Listronotus; species Listronotus bonariensis. The sequence continues at coordinate 212,799 of JACEGR010000616.1, forward strand.
ATGCCTTAATTTCCCTAAAGCCGCGTCCACACTAGTAAAAATTTACGTTGTGTGCGCCATGCAGCACAAATTTGTATGTGCGTTTCAAATTTTTGCAAGTGTGGACGAGTTCGCCGCATAGAAACACACGCAAAAATTTTCGCGACATTCAACGCACGCGATCCGTCGGTTGTCGGTTTTTTCAACATCAAAGAGATTTGCGCCGCAATATTGTTTTAGTGTGGACGTATTTACGTTAACGCAATGATTTTGATAAATGTTGTTATTATGACTTGCTGTTTAGAAATTATAGAAGTTAACTGATATCCATCTTTCTAATTTGTTCTAAACCAACCATTCTGTGACTATGTCTGATGCAATATTAATGATGAAAAGAAAATACGCTACTTTTATCGTCGTGCAAAATCTTATAAAAAAAAATGGGGGAAAAAATAGAAAAAAGACGATATTGGATTAAACATTTGTATCAAAATAAAAAACAATTTGATGGCGTAAAGTTATTATATCAGCTATCCTTGGATGAAAGTACTGGGCAACTCAAAAATTTTTGCGTATGTCTACAAATGACTTTGAGATTTTAATAAATAAGATTGGACCAAAAATTATCAAAAGGACACCAAGCTTAGAGAAGCCATATCCGTGAAGGAAAGGTCAGCTGTCACATTACGTTTTATGGCTACTGGAGATTCATATACAAGCCTTCAATATATTTTTAAAATATCCAAACAAAGCATATCATTGATAGTTCCAGAAGTATGCAGTGCTTTAATTGACGTTCTAAAAGATTATGTAAAGGTAATGTGGTAATAAAACTTAACTTTTATTTTTTTAAAATTTATTATCTTTCAAAAACAACAACTGTAGGGCAAAAACTTTAATAAAAACTGAATTTTCATTCGAAATAATACGTATAACACATTTTGCGATTTCTTCCCAAGCATCATTTTTTTTGTTTTTATGAAAATGCCACTTATTGCTTGGATCCCATAAAAGTCTTTGTTTTTAATATTCTTGTATCAGAAGAAGAACATCCTCTTTATTTAAATTTATCTTTTACAAAATAAAAAATACTTGGCGAAAAAATATAAACAAATCCAGAATAACAAAATAGTAGGCAACGCATAAGATCACACACGTTTTGAGCACGAACGCACGACACATAACGTAAAATTGAACGTAGGTAGAACGTGAAATTTGCGCCGCAAATATTTGCGCCGAATTCTAGATTCAACATACAACACATTTATTTACTAATGTGGACGCGGCTTAACACATTTTGTTAAACCCTGTATTTATTTAACAAAATATTAGTACTGCACAACATTGTGTAAAAGATATGCAAGAAATGTAAATAAAAAATAAGAGTTTTTTGTATCGAACAAGGACAACAAAAATCTAGATCCGGTCGGGAACTTGTTAAACCTAAGTTAGAGATGTAAATAAATGTAAATTTACCCTAAAAAACATTCCAGCTGTGTTCAAGTTAGATTTTATTTCTTTTTCAGAACAATCACGGAAGTTCGGTGGAATCCTGAAACTTTGGAGTTTAGTTCCAGGGCAACTAAAGTGCTGACATCGGTAAGTACAACGGAAATTTCTGGTAAAATGGTGTGTAAATGCGACGAAAATCGTTGGGGAAAATACATATGTTTAAATACGGACTGCTTAATTTTTTTGTTACATTTTTTTCTTAAAAACACCTTATTTCTAAAAACGCCTCTATTAATTCAATTTATTTTTATAGGTATATAAAAAATTACGTTTAAAACCGATATGGCTTATAATAATTGGAGCATAGACTAAGTTAATTTTGCTTCAGCATTTGGTAAAAATTTAAAATATTTTTACTGCTATAAAGAAGTGTTTAAAAACGCACGTCAAACAGGATCTGAATATGACTAATTTCACATCATATATGATATTACTATGTTAAAATTTATCACATGATTCCCTGTCAAAAATATTTTATTTTCTGACATTTAGTTTTAACATAAAAGCGTGTAAAAATTTTTACACAGCGTATAAAAATGTTTACACTGCCCTGTCAAAGGATAAAAAAGAATAAAAATAATTAAAATCACGTATTAATTCTTATTTTTTGCTGTCGTAGAAAAAGTATCGTGTGCAACACGTTTGAAACTGACTCGTATGACAACGTCATACTCGTGTGCAAAGTGTCTTTTTTCCACGACCACATTAAAAAAGGACATAAAACGCACTCCTTGCTCCTTTAGCAAAAGAAAAATATCAAGCTTGATAGTAGCTACTTTTCAACACTAGAGTTGAAAAGTACTTTTCTCACGACCACACACGAAAATGACATAAAACGCACTCCTTAATCATTTAGAAAACTAATTATATCACACGCGTGTTGAAATCTACTTTTCAACACTAGTGTTGGAAAGTAGAATGACAGGTGCTTACATTCCGTGAAAAAAGAATACGCTTACAGTATTTTTAACAAAATTAAAGTTCTAACCTACCAGTGCTAACAAATATTATTTTTTTACAAATTAAATTGATAATATAGTTATTCATATTTGAAGGTTTATTAGTTTATAGACTTTTTATTAAATGGGAACGAAAAACGCGTTTAATAATAGGCAACCCATTAAATATATGTACTGAATATCGATAGCGTGTCGATAGATCGAAAAACTATTCTAAAATTGAAACCTATTTAAAATTTTGATGAATATAAAAATATACTTTAAACGCCTTATTGGCTATAAAATACTAATTCTATTTACAAGGTACTTTATAGACGACGTCGTTCAAGATAACTTTTTAATGTTGCAACGTCGATTTCAGCATATCGACTACTGTTTTTCATCCCTTTGAAAGTGAGATTATATGTCACATAACCGCACATATTTATATTATTATTATTCAAAAATGTATATTTATTTAGTGTTTGTGTCCAGTGATAAGGTGTTTTCACATAATTTTACTATAAAACACTTAATTAAAGACATAACACTGCATGTAAGGTACCCCGCCCAGCACCCCTAGTCACTCCCCGGACCCGCAAGTTTGTTAAGTTATGATTAATTAAAAACGGGATATTTTGGATCAGCGCCACTGGTGTTTTATTTTAAAAATGGTCTTAAACCAGTAAGAATCATTTATTAAAAAATCATAGTAACGGCAGAAAACCGTTTTCGGCACCAAAAATAATTTAAGATTAATGATAAATACTTTTTGGTCGTGGAAAAAATATTGTACATGACTCGTGTCAAAAGTGATTTTCACACTCGTGTTGCACAATATACTAATTTTGTTCTAACTATTTTGTATTTTTGCAAGTTTCCTAAAAGAGCTATCTAAACCTTTTGAAAATGTTGCTCTTTTATTTTACAAGCTTTTATTTAACTTGCAATATATGTACGTATGGGTGGAATCTTGCAAATCAATCTTGATGCATATGTCTTTAATCGACTAAGCTGAAATTTTAAACACACACGTCCAGTTTGAATGACAATGCATGTTTAGCTATGTAACGTAATTCTAAATTCACCCAGGATGGCGGACCAGTTAATTTTAATCAAGCGCGCAGCTACGATTCTAATTTTTGTTTTATCTAAGAAATGAGGCACCAACATATACCTAATAAACCAACACCAAGCATATACCTAATAATATTGGACTAGATTAGATTAGATAAGATTAGGAGGTGGATTACATATCCTCTAACACTGCAACCTGCTCAGGTTTATTGTGTGTCCCTCCGTCCATAGGTTAGAGCACGCTATCCAAGCCGGTCTGTTTTATCAGACTCCACAAGCTTGAAGCTGGCTCCTTGGGATATCTTGCCGCTTTAGGTTTTTCTTCACCCAGCCTTGCAAACCGCAGACGACCAAGGGCTTCACAGTAGCACCATACGTGTTCTGCGGTTTCTTCCTCCTCCTGGCAGAACCTACATAGGTTTTCTTCTGCGCAGGCCCATGATTTCCGGGTGTTTATTTAGTTCAATGCAATGACCGTGTTAGTTGACCCACTATAATTCTTACTGCCTTCCGGTTGTAATTCAGAAGGTCTTTCGTAAATTCTGGCGAGTAAGCCTTAATGAATATTTTTGCTTGACGCTGTCCTGGTGTTCTCGTCCACCAGTCTTGTGATTCCTTTATAATCCATGATCTAAAAGATGACCTTACTTGGCATGATGGCCTAAAAATAACACTTTCGTAAAGAAAATTTTTTATTTTGTTGCCAAATATTAATTTTTATAGTTAGCCTCAGAGAAAAATCAAAACTTTAAAGGCTAATCCTTTATTTGTACCCTTTCGTAAATTTGATTAATATATAATATAAACAAATATCAAATTTTAGGAAATTATCCTTATTTTTTAAAAATTATAGCCAGTTGACATTTTTCACTCTACAATTTTTTTATACGAGATTTTCAAATACCTTTATTTACAAGGAAAAGGCAGATATTTTTGCAAAATTTAGGATTTGTCTACATAAAATTTGGATCAAATTTACGGAGAAACATACAAACAAAGAATTTGGCTTTTAAAAGTTTTGATTTTCATTGGGGGCTAACCAAAAAACTAACTTTTCTCAGATTCCAAAATATTTTTTTGCCAAAGTGTTTCTCTTAGCATCAATAGCATCTGGTATAAATTTGGTGTGGGCCACATGGCTTAGTTTTAGATAAAATAATTTGAAAATCCTAGTTGCGCCCCTGATTTTAATGCATTTCTACAAAATGAGTATCAAAGGAAAGCGCTTGCTGAGAATAACTAAAAAATAAGGTGACGTCACTCTAAATCTAATTTGGTGGACTAAGCTTTGTATGCTTTTCACAGCATGGGTATCAAATAGAAGGCTTTTTGAGAATACGAATGTGAGTTAAACTTCATTGCTGCAATACGTCTAATTTTTGTGGATTGGGGTTTTTAAAGTCGGATACAAATGCCTTATTGTATTAGAGCTAAACTGTTGTAAATTAGTCGGCAAACGACCTTGTAACAATAATGCGTCCACTAATATAAACGGAATTGAAACATGTCTGGAGATGACTAAAAATAAAAATAATATTATTATTACTATTAATTTATTAATAATTTCTATTAAATTTATTTGCAAAATGTCAAATTGTAAAACTAGTGGTACATGAATTAAAAGAAATAATGACGAAATCAAGGTAACTTGACCGTTTGGTTCAGTTGATGTCGCTTTTAGTGTTACATTGCATAAATTGATACTTAAAATAAAGTTGTAAGTAGATGGTTTTCACCGGTTCTAGACCACTCAATTTTCGGAGGATTGGAGGATGATGTTTACCACTTCATGCAAATTAGATATGAGTCACCTTGTTTACCGTTTAGGCATGAGTCACATGCCTTTGGGAAGATTATATATTCTAAACCACTCAAATTAGGAGGAATTTCGGAAGATTGGGAGGAATTTCGGAAGATTGGGAAGTAACTTCGGAGGATTTGGAGGATGATGTTTACCAGTTTCTTCAACCAAATCGTCTGGTACCCACGGCGCATTCTATTATCTTCCAGTAAGGACTGCGCAATTGTCAAGGTCACCTTTAGTTGGTAGCTTAAACGGAATTAGTTAAAGTGTTATACGTTGTTTAAGGTAAATAGGTTAAAATACAAATTGGGTCGAAAATTTAAAAAATCATTTTTGATTTTAAGGCGGTTGGTCCTTTCGTAGGTCTAATAACTTCTGGTAATAGGTGAGAGTACCATACCTCTTGATACCTACTGCGCATGCCTATCATCCTCCATTAAGGACTGCGCAAGTCTCAGGTCATCAAAATTAGTACTTAAAGGTGAAACCTAAAGGGTTTAGGACAAAGATAAGTCATAATTGACACTCATCACTAAGTACCAAATAGCGTAGAAGCCAATAGGATCTTGGACATGCCACTTAAACACTATGTAAATTTTGTAGTCAAACATGGACAAAGAAGTAACCTATGGACAATTACGTATATATTGGACAAAATCTCATAGCGTTTATATGGGAATTTTGTTAAAGATAATGGACTAAGTCTGATGAAGGACATTTCGGCAAGAAAACAATATGTTTATTTTAACGTACATTATTTATTCTACTAATTCTTAAATTACAAGAGACTAATAAGTTTTACAATTGATTCACTTTGTAATTCAGCTTTTTATTTAGTCCCAACTCTAACAGTTGCTTGACTTCAATCGTTGCTTTCAGCTGTACATTTTCCTGATGGAAAGTCCTTTTTCGTTTTGTAAAATTTCTCGTTTTTCACAGCTTGTCGCCTTTTCTACCATCGCCTCTGGCACAACGGCGGGATTTTTAGCTAGGTGATGTGTATTTTGAAATATCTGAAACTCCATTTGAAGCAATTACTGATATTCATCTCGAACAGTGCCACACTTTTCTTCGTGAATGCAACAATCTTCGTTAAAACATTTCTCTAGAGTATGAGCATGAGGAGTTCCTTGTAAACATCAGATCTCTCTAGAGGTTTTTGACCATCGCATACGCAATAGGCAGTGCCAACCGCATGATCCAAACACAAGATTTTCAAATGCCGTTTTGGACGAGTCTTTCCAGTGTCTTGAGTCGCTTTTCAATCGCTAAGACTGTTTCCATTCGCAAAGTGAATTACGGCGTGAAAATGTCTCATGCGCGGTACTTCCATCATGCAGCTATCAGACACATATCGACACACATTTTAGATCAGGCAAATATCACTAAACCAAATCCATCGTTTAGCAGTAAATGATACCGATTTCGATTGCTCTGCCGTAACTCGGCAGCTTACTGGAGATCAGAGTTTACTTCGCTGATGCTTAGGAGCGTGTAGAAGTCTGCATAGATACAACAGACATTTTGGATAGATATAGATTTTTAAGCTAGTTAATCGTTCACTTTGAATAATACGACAGACTGATCAGGTGCTCTCTGACTTACACCTACATATGTATAAATGTTCACGCTGGCATATACAGCGCAAAATAACAGCTGAACAGGGCTGTTTGAAAATAACAGGATGCTGTCTATGGAAATACAGGCCGCCTGTCTGATGGTAGACTGCGGCTGCTGTAATGTTTCGGAAATGCAGTGAGCTGTTTTTGGAAATACAGGGCTGCTTTTTGAAATACAGGGCTGCTTTGGAAATACAGGGCGTGGCTGTTTTGGCTAGGGTGCTTTAGGTCAGTGTTTTAACGCGTTAAAACACACCTAACCTAAAACAGCCCTGTATTTCCAAAAACAGCCCTGTATTTCCAAAAACAGCCCTGTATTTCCAAAAACAGCCCTGTATTTCCAAAACAGCCCTGTATTTCAAAAACAGCCCTGCATTTCCAAAAACAGCCCTGTATTTCCATAAACAGCCCTGTATTTCCATAAACAGCCCTGTATTTCCAAAAACAGCCCTGTTCAGCTGTTTATTTTGCTGTTCTTGTATAGACTTTTGCGCAGGCGTCATAATTGTAAATACATATATATTAGATAAGTCCAGAGAGACTTGATCAGTCTGTCGTAGACATTCAAAGTGAAACATTGTGCTTAGTTTAAAAATCATTATATCTATCCTAAAATGTCTGTTGTATCTAATACAGATTTCTACACACTCCTAAACATCAACGAAGTAAATCCTTTGTCTCCAAGTAAAGTTGCCGAGGATTACGAGCAAAGCAATCAAGAATGGTATCATTTACTACTAAACGAAGTTGATTTTGGTTTAATGATAGGTTTGCCTGATCTAAAATGGTATTCATTGTGTCGATGTCATCTTGTAGCTGATGATGGAAGTACCGCGCATGAGCATTTTCACGCCTTAATTCACTTTACGAATGGAAAAACAGTCTTAGCATTGAAAAACGACTACAAAGACTTGGAAAAGACTTCATTCCAAAACAACATTTAAGAAAATCTTGTGTTTGGATCATGCAATTGGCGTACTACGATACATTGCCTGTGCAGATGGTCAAAAACCTCTAAGACGAGATCTTGATGGTTTACAAGGAACTCCTCATGCTCATTACTCTAGAAAATGTTTTAACGAAGATTGGTTACATTCACGAGGAAAACGATGTGGCGCTGTTCGAGATGAAATATCAATAATTGCTTCAAATGGAGTTTCAGATATTTCAAAATACACATCACCCTACGAACTTCATGAAAAATCCACTTGCCGTTGTGCCAGAGGCGATGAAGGTGTTAGAAAAAGGCAACAAGCTAATGAAAAACGAAGAGAATTTTACAAAACAGAAAAAGGACTTTCCATCAGGAAAATGTACAAAGAAAAACAAATTGAAAAGCAACGATTAATTAAACAACTGTTAGAGTTAGGACTAAATAAAAAGCTGAATTACAAAGAGAATCAATTGTAAAACTTATTAGTCTCTTGTAATTTAAGAATTAGTAGAATAAATAATGTACGTTAAAATAAACATATTGTTTTCTTGCCGAAATTTCCCTGTCCATATCAGACTTAGTCCATTATCTTTAACAAAATTCCCATATAAACGCTATGAGATTTTGTCCAATATATACTTAATTGTCCATAGGTTACTTCTTTGTCCATGTTTGACTACAAAATTTACATGTGTTTAAATGGCATGTCCAAGATCCTATTGGCTTCTACGCTATTTGGTACTTAGTGATGAGTGTCAATTATGACTTATCTTTGTCCTAAAGCCCTTTAGGTTTCACCTTTAAGTACTAATTTTGGATGACCTTGAGACTTGCGCAGTCCTTAATGGAGGATGATAGGCATGCGCAGTAGGTATCAAGAGATATGGTACCCTCTCACCTATTACCAGAAGTTATTAGACCTACGAAAGGACCAACCGCCTTAAAATTAAAAAATGATTTTTTAAATTTTCGACCCAATTTGTATTTTAACCTATTTACCTTAAACAACGTATAACACTTTAACTATTCCGTTTAAGCACCAACTAAAGGTGACCTTGACAATTGCGCAGTCCTTACTGGAAGATAATAGAAATGCGCCGTGGGTACCAGAAGATTTGGTTGAAGAAACTGGTAAACATCATCCTCCAAATCCTCCGAAATTACTCCCAATCTTCCGAAATTCCTCCCAATCTTCCGAAATTCCTCCTAATTTGAGTGGTTTAGAATATATAATCTTCCCAAAGGGCATGTGACTCATGCCTAAACGGTAAACAAGGTGACTCATATCTAATTTGCATAAGTGGTAAACATCATCCTCCAATCCTCCGAAAATTGAGTGGTCTCAGAACCGGTGAAACCATTTAGTAGTAGATGGTCACTGGTTCTAGACCACTCGACTCGGAGGATTGAGGATGATGTTTACCACTTATGCAAATTAGATATGAGTCACTGTTTGTTTAGGCATGAGTCACATGCCTGGGGAAGATTGATATTTTAAACCAATCAGATTAGGATAGACTGAGGAATTCGAAGACTGAGTAATCTCGGAACATGGTGCAGCTCAACCAAATCTTCGGTGATCCGGTTGCACTTACTATCAGTCTCCGTGCACAGCGCGTCGCAATGTCCGCCTTAGTTGGTGCTTAAACGGAATATTAGTGTTATACGTTGTTTGAGCTAGGCTAAATATAGCTGTCGAATGTCGAAAATCACTTTTGATTCTTGAAGGCGGTTGGTCCTTCGTAGGTCTGGTCAACTTCTGGTAATAGTGGCCACGGTATCATACCATTGACTATCTGCGCATGCCTATCATCCTCCGACTGCGCAGTCTCAACCAGGGAAGCCAGTGACCCAAAGGTGAAACCCTAAAGCGGCTTTAGACAAAGATAAGTCATAATTGACACTCATCACTAAGTACAGTGTAAAGCCAATAGAATCTTGACATCCATTTAAACATGCATCTTGTAGTCAAACATGGACAAGAAGTACCATGGACAATTAAGTATATATTGGACAAAACTCATAGCTTAGCATGGGTCTTGTTAAAGATAATGGGCTGCCCGATATGGACAGGGGAAATTTCGGCAAAGAAAACAATATATTTATTTTAACGTTTTACAATAGATTCTCTTTGACCAGCTTGATTATTTAGTCCTATACTTAACATGTTGGCTTATCAATCGCTGCTTTTCAATCTGTTTTCTTCGTACATTTTCGACGAAGCCTTTCGCCTTTGTTTCTTCGTTTTTCATTAGCGTCGTTAACGCCTTGTCGCCCAGGTCAGACGGCGCGGATTTTATAAATACAGGCTGTTTTTGGAAATGGTTGCAGGGCTGCTCTTTGAAATACAGGGCCGTTTTTGAAACACAGGATGTTCTTGAAATGCAGTGTTGGCCGTTTTGAAATACAGAGGCGCCTTGAAATCTAGGGCCGTTTTTGGAATACAGGGTGTTTCAGGTCAGGGCTGCTCTTGAAATACAGGACTGTTTCTTGAAATACAGGGCTGTTTTTACACAGCACGTATGACAGTAGTAGCGACTGTCGATTAGACGCAGCGCAGCCGAGGCTCCACGCCCTATGACATAACCTTGGGTCCTATAGAGTGTCTTAGCATGCGCGAAAATGGTGTCAGCATAACCTAGGAACTGGACACTGTTATGATTAAACATAACCTGTAGTTCTATAGCGGATGATAGCCCTCGCCCCGGAGCCCTAATTGTCAGACGCGGGGCGAGGACTTATCCGTATAAATTTTAGGTTATGTTTCAATCATAACAGTGTCCGAATTTCTAGGTTATGTTGACGCCATTTTTCGCGCATGCGTAAGACCTCTATAAGTTTAAGGTTATGTCATAAGGCGTGGAGCGCAACCTCTGCACGTGGCGCTCGGCGCATATCTTCATAATCCGCCATGTTTACACTCCTATTGACGGTCTTACGCATGCGTTAAAAACAGCCCTGTATTTCCAAAAACAGTCCTGTATTTCCAAAAACAGCCCTGTATTTCCAAAAACAGCCCTGTATTTCCAAAAACAGCCCTGTATTTCTAAAAACAGCCCTGTATTTCCAAAACAGCCCTGTATTTCCAAAAACAGCCCTGTATTTCCAAAAACAGCCCTGTATTTCCAAAAACAGCCCTGTATTTCCAAAAACAGCCCTGTATTTCTAAAAACAGCCCTGTATTTCCAAAAACAGCCCTGTATTTATAAAAATCCACTTGCCGGTGTGCCCGAGGCGATGAAGGCGTTAGAAAAAGGCAACAAGCTAATGAAAAACGAAGAGAATTTTACAAAACAGAAAAAGGACTTTCCATCAGGAAAATGTACAAAGAAAAACAAATTGAAAAGCAACGATTAATTAAACAACTGTTAGAGTTAGGACTAAATAATAAAGCTGAATTACAAAGAGAATCTATTGTAAAACGTTAAAATAAATATATTGTTTTCTTGCCGAAATTTCCCCTGTCCATATCAGACTTAGTCCATTATCTTTAACAAAATTCCCATATAAACGCTATGAGATTTTGTCCAATATATACTTAATTGTCCATAGGTTACTTCTTTGTCCATGTTTGACTACAAAATTTACATGTGTTTAAATGGCATGTCCAAGATCCTATTGGCTTCTACGCTATTTGGTACTTAGTGATGAGTGTCAATTATGACTTATCTTTGTCCTAAAGCCCTTTAGGTTTCACCTTGGGTACTAATTTTGATGACCTTGAGACTTGCGCAGTCCTTAATGGAGGATGATAGGCATGCGCAGTAGGTATCAAGAGATATGGTACCTCTCACCTATTACCAGAAGTTATTAGACCTACGAAAGGACCAACCGCCTTAAAATTAAAAATGATTTTTTAAATTTTCGACCCAATTTGTATTTTAACCTATTTACCTTAAACAACGTATAACACTTTAACTATTCCGTTTAAGCACCAACTAAAGGTGACCTTGACAATTGCGCAGTCCTTACTGGAAGATAATAGAAATGCGCCGTGGGTACCAGAAGATTTGGTTGAAGAAACTGGTAAACATCATCCTCCAAATCCTCCGAAATTACTCCCAATCTTCCGAAATTCCTCCCAATCTTCCGAAATTCCTCCTAATTTGAGTGGTTTAGAATATATAATCTTCCCAAAGGGCATGTGACTCATGCCTAAACGGTAAACAAGGTGACTCATATCTAATTTGCATAAGTGGTAAACATCATCCTCCAATCCTCCGAAAATTGAGTGGTCTAGAACCGGTGAAAACCATCTACTGTTGTAGGCATTGAATAAAACACTAATTTAAAGTGTGAAAAAGCTCGAAGTGTTAAAAGGTTCCTTTTTTTAACACTTTATGTACCGCACGAAAATGGAGTACTTTAAGTTTATGTTAACGATTAAAAAAACAGATTTTTTTTAACGGTCGTGGAAAAAACGTATTTTTAAATGCGCAAGTAGAAAAAGTTGTTTTCAGTGACAAACTGCGGTGCTTTTTTATCATAAAGTTATCTTCTGTCCTACCATTTTTTAAATAAATACCAGTTTTTACATACGTTAACTACCAAAATTAATTCCATTAATTTACAATAGAGTAGAGAGTGGGTTTGCTTTGTTCTCAAACATTCCCTAATTCCTCTAATAAACAAAGCCAACACACATATGCATTTAAAAGCAGCTCGTAGTGCCTTTTGGCTTTCCTTTTCCACAAGGGACCTACTTCCTTCCTTTGCCCTTAATTGATAAAGCAGCAATGTTCATCATCTATTCACCCGACATGATTGCCTCCCTCTTAAATCCTTAGAGATGGGAAATTGGTTAAGAAATACCACGCAACTGTATTGACTAACGTTTCCATATAGAGAATATGACGTAAAATACACTCCCTACAAAAATTATCGCATTTCCTTGATGTTATCCCTCAGTCATCTTAGTTAAATTAAAGGTTAATCTCACAGAATAAGCTGAATATCTGTACATACCTTTATTTTGGCACAAAAATACTCTCCTAAAATCCCCTATGATATCGTGTAAGGAACTCCAAATATGACAAGTCAAAAAATCAGTTTCTTGCAAATATTTCGTTTCTTTAACTTTTAATTGCATTTATATTTATTATAAAGTTGTGGGACACAAAATTCTTTACAAATTTGATTCTAAACATGTTTTCTCAGTCAAACGCATCCGATAATAGAGGCGCAGTGTGCAAAGCACTTTACTGTATGTACATACCTTAGCACGCAATCAATCGTGATTTTTAGTCTAATATGTCAACTTTTTACTTAAGTATTTGCTAAATATCACGATTGATTGCGTGCTAAGGTATGTACATACACTAAAGTGCTTTACACACTGCGGCCATATTATCGGATCCGTGGGTATGATGAAAAAAACTTAGAATCAAATTTATAAAAAATTTGTGTTCTACAACTTTTATATTAAATATAAATGCGATTAAAAGTAAAGGAAACGAGATATTCGCAAAAAACTGATTTTTTTTGACATTTGATCTGTCATATTTCGAGTTCCTTACACGATATCATAGGGGATTTTTGGGAGAGCTTTTTTGTACCAGAAAAAAGGTATGTACAGATATTCAGCCTATTTCGTAAGATTCCGGTAAAACCCTAAGTTAATTGGGTTATATCTCTTAAAAAGATTTCGGTTATCAAGACATTAAAAAAATGTAAAGGACGTGTGAAACTATTATTTTGGCGTAAAAGTTGTTGATTTACTGTTAACATCATAGCCCTGTATGATGTCCTGTTAAAATCACCAGCAATCAAATTTGTCGTTAAAAAATACAGAGTCTCCGACTATATTTCGACCAATATTGACCGCTAATACCTTTAAGACAAATATAGTCAATATAATAGGGTTTGGCGTAGAAAGCCATAGATTTTTAAAAAACTTTTTTTTATCATTATATCCTCGGTATTTGGCTGTGATATTCCTTCAACACAAAAACAAAATTGCCGATTTTCCGGTATAGGACAACATTGTTATTTTAAATGGAACACCATGTATTTTTTTACCATATTAAAATTCAGTCTAAAATAATTTTACATAGAGTTATGGTTATTGCAAAAAATAATGGAACTATTTATTAAAAAAAAAATACTGCATGGCAATTATGAGTATTGTTTGACAATAGAAATTTGCTTACATACGAGGTTAGTTAGTTAATTTCTATTAAATCTTTAAAAAGATGTATAAATATTAATCATAAACACTGTTTTTACGTCTTAATTAAGAATGACCCCTATGTTGTTTTTTCTTAATTAACTGTATCTGCTATATCCACCTTTTGAAGGGGTTCTTTGTGGAGAGTCCACCACGAATATGTATACCGCCATACATGGAAGCGGCGCTTTAAACCAGCCTGTCAATGTCAAATGTTTCGCGTGTTAGCCTGGGCAAACGCGCCATTTTTTTGTCGGACAAGTTTACCACGATGTTTAACATCCAATTTTTAAATATTCCGCCAAGAATGGTAAGGGTTACAGTCGTGAAACCAGCCCAATTTGATACCCAAAACATGTCCATGGGTCTAACGGTTTCGTGACTGATAACAGTAAAACTTACGATTTCTGGTACAATAATTTAAAATAATAGGTAATACAACGTGTCCAACAAAAAGTGACGCGTTTGCCCAGTCCGACACCCGAAACATATGACATTAAGAGGAGTGGGTTTACAGCGCCGCTTCCATATATAGCGTTATAAATATTCGTGGTAGACTCATCAAAAGGAACTTAACTTAAAAGTTTTAAACATGTAATTATCAAGAAGTCAATTTTATTTCTGGTCCAGGGACTATATTTACTTGTAACCAAAAAAACGCGTTTTCTTAAATTTTATAACAAAGATGCACGAAAAACGAAAAGTATAGAAAATGTAATGTGTTTTAAGATTTTGCGTTTCTCCGTAAAAGGAGTGTTGTGGCAAACAAGATATCTCAGGTACAAATCATATAAAAGCCAAATACCACAAAAATATTTTTAATTTATGCAGGTAATGAATAAAAAAATGGCCAAAATTTTTATTTTTGCTAGCTTTCCAAGGATTTTTGTAAAGACAATACGGATTTCGTCACAAAGATCTACAGCAGATCTTCTTTTCTTCGTTTCACACAACTGAAACAAGTCTCTTGAGTTCCTAGATTAGTTCCAGATCGTTGCTTTTGATATATCTAAAGCTTTCGACCAAGTCCGGCACGATGCACTTCTTAATAAACTTCCCTCCTACGGTCTTCCAACTAAACTCTGCTCTTGGCTCTCCAGTTATCTTTCTAATCGACGTATATCAGTCATTGTTGATGGCCACTCTTCAAGCTTTCACGAAATTAATGCTGGAGTGCCTCAGGATTCAGTACTAGCACAGAATTTGTTTCTTCTTCACATCAACGATCTTCTTTCTTCCACAACCAATCCCATTCATAGTTATGCTGACGATAGTACCCTTCACTCCACTTTTCCAGGTTCCCAAACCAATCTCCAGCCCGACTTGGAAAGCAAACGCAAGACTTCCTTCTCTTGCCCATCGTCCAGCTGTGGGAAATCTATCGCTCTTCTATAGATACTTTTACGGCTTCTGCTCCGACGAATTATCCAGTATAGTCCCTCCTCTTGCAGCTCCCAACAGAGAAACTCGTGGTGACGCGTATGCATCCTATACGGTTCAATTGGACAGGCCCCGAACTTCCCATTTCAGCCTTCGTGAAATATCCAAAGATAAAAAAAAGAAAATTTGTACCCTTAAGTTCCCTTAAAAAAAAATATTGTAAGAAACCCTATTTCTTTGATCATTACCCGACCAAAGTATCCAAGAAACTTGTGTAAATATTTTAAACCGAGTCGGAAACTCAGAAAAAATTTAATTTAAAATAAGAAGTAACTTTTTTTAACTGGATTTAAAAACGTATTTATAAAGTTTTGAACATTTTGCCGCGATCCATTTATATGTTGTTTACTTTGTTATCTATGCTTTATTCGCTTTATCCACAATCACTGAAAATATACGTATGCCAACGTAACTTTTAGTGCCTTTTGACTTTCCCTTTGAACAAGGGATTGCCACTTTCCTTGTCAAGCCCTAATTGATAAAGCGACAATAGTCATTATCTAAGAGTTGAGTATAATTATCTTTATCTCAAAAATTGCTTAGAGGCAAAGAGGATTTACTAACGTTTGTTAATTATTAAAAGGACTGCTATCATTTAATTAAAGATACCTACTGTCAAGAGGGAGATATGTCCACTTGTAACAAAAAAAAAACTCGCTTTTTGTGTTTTGTTTAGGGTTAGGGGTAGGGGAGCCCAAAGGGATTTTGGGATTTACTACAGCGCGGCAGATTAATATACCGGAGGATACCTTGCACCCGGTTGAGTACCCTCACCAAAAATGAGCCCCGTATACCCGTACCGGTCATAAAAAATAAAAATATTAAGATAGAGTAAGTTTACTACATGCCAAACAGTGTATATTCTACCAATCTGATAATTTAAGGTGACGTAAAGGAAACAAAAGGCTACAAAGAAAAACGTCAGATTAACATTTTTGAGCGTAGCAATTTTTTATTTTAGAAACAAGTAATTCAGGGACAACAAAAAAATATCTAATATAATACAACCCGAACGATTTCCACAAGCCGAAATAATATTAGTATTTTTTCGACATATTTAAAAGTCCATAGCCACTTCCCCTACCAATGAAAAGATATAGGGGAAAGTGGGGTGGATTCATACAAGGGGCACCTACATACATTGACTTTATCTGAAGTTAGACACGAATTAAAATAGTAACGTAAGTGGGTGTGCACAGTTTTTATGTATGTTTATAGACTAGTGAAGTTTCAGAATTTTCGGTGCGGTAAGATCGAGTGCACAACAAGGAACGTGTTTTTGCCTAACGTAAGTAATTTCATAACGTAACTTTGGACATATTTTATGGCCAGTTACTATTTTTGGATTAATTATTGCTACTTAATCCTAATTATAATAATACAAAGACACTAATTTAATGTGTAAATAATTATAGATGAATACGGTTTTTCTGTTTTATATTTTTTCATTAATTAGCATGTGATGGGGCAAATTCATACACAAGTATATGGGGCACATTCATACTGTACAAATGTACTCGTGGCCCTTATGAATATTTTTTTAACTACTATTTTTGTTACACAGACGATTATTGTTGTAAATATTATATAAAGTAGTTTAATTGAAGTAATGGTTTCATTTTTACGGAAAGAAAAGGGTGCTTCATGAACTTTGTGTCTTTGGATGTCAAGGATCAGTTAATTTATCAGACATAGTGATGATATTACCACAGATCTTAGGTCATAATCTGTTAATAACATAGGCATATTAATTTTAGGTTTTGTAAATTAAGGTATCTTTGTGTTAACCAGAGTTTTTTAATTTAATATTTTTAATAATGTATAAGCAATATTTTTTTTACATTTTGAGATTGTTAGTATTAATAAATATAACTGACTAAAATAAAGAATGTTAATAAGTGTCTTTGGTAGATAACGATACATGTAACGTAAAGACCTTTTAATGACACTCTGTTCACTAATCGGTACTTATGTCATATCATATCACGAAACTATTGCGATATGAAAATAGGCATTAACAGATTTGGATAAAAACTGTTTTTTAATTTTGAATTTTACTCTTTGTTTTGTATGTTCAAAAAATGTATTTGTGTTTTTTTATAAAGTATGGTATAAAACCATAACAAACAATGATTATAACAAATTAATAGTGATGTGAAATATGCCTCTTCGGTTGTATGAATGTACCCCACTAATGGGGTACATTCATACATTTTGCTTTTTTGTAAAAGTCTTATGGAAACTCGCGCATGTAGATTTTTAATAATATTAGGGATCTACTACAATATAAAATAGTTACGCTACTAGTGTGTCATAAATTTAAAGAGATATACCTAAAACACGACATTCCACAATGCAAAATATAAAAACTGTATGAAGCCTCCCCACTTTCCTCTACATTATATAACATTTTTTTCTTCTAATAATTTAAGCGTTGCAACCCAATTTGCGATTTTAACTACCGATGGGGGCGCTACTAAACGTAAACAAAGTCGAAAGAAGCAGGTAATATGCAGCTTTGATCCTGTTACGGATTTCGGGTATTAAAACGGCTTAAAATATTGTTAAAGTTTTAATACAGTCATAAATTTGCATAGATTTATACGTATTAAGTGTGTTAAAACTCGATTTGTAAGTCTGAGTAGTGTAGTAGATGGTTTAACAGACTTTTTGTTAGTAGTGATAAGTGAAGAAAGCGACATGTAAAACTTTTTCGAAATGAGTGAAAAACTGTTTTTGACGGTAAGCTCAGTATTTTCATACCTCAATTGCACTCCCGATAGTAGGTGCATAGTGAAAGGAGAATAAATCTTGAATTCCAACCTATTATTTTGATTATACACGTCATTTTATTTTAGATGTAATTGCTCTTCTGATGCCATAATAAACGTTTTAATAGGTATAGATAAAAAAGACCTTTTTGATGAAAATGATAGCAAAACACATAGCTATTCATGCACAGGGGTCAAAAACGCGTGTTAAACATAACGAAGTAAATAAATAATATTATATGTATATCCATTTCAATGGGTAAACATGTCCGATCACCTGTTTTCTTAGGTTGCGCCGTTGACCACCAGGGGTCTCATTGATCTTTAAAAACGACAATAGGTCTCTATGATGCTCAAGTAAATCCCCATTTAGCATCGTGTGCTCCCCTACTATTAAGAGACTGGCGTGTTCATTAAACGGTTTTACTAACCTGGACATGTTTATTTATTTGTCATTTGGGTCAAATTAAGTAATTGTAATTTCACCCCTTGTCTGAAACAGATCGATCTGAAATTTGGCACACACTCCTAATCTTGATGGCAATACAACATAATACATTCTTTATCAGGCGCGGCGAGTCTTGAGAATTTGTTTGGTGCCATATAAAAAAAAATTTGCTCTTAAGATTTTATATGGGTGCCATATGTAAAAAAAGACAAATAAAAAGGTCCTTACCTATGCAAAATCCACAGTTAACAGTTAAACTTTTCACACACACACACATGCTCTCTCCTTATGGGAAAAAAGTAGAGGAGCAAAAAAACGGTCCACTTGCCTTACCAACCAAAACAAAACATTTTCTTTTCTTCTTTCCTCATATGGGTGCATTGCACCCATACATTTCACCTCTTTGGGTACATTGGCCCCCGTGCACCCACGTACTCGCTGCCACCGTTTTTTATGATTGTAAATCAACATCAACCTCAATATGGGTATTAAATAAAGGGGCTTGATTGGTAGAAAAGAGCTCATTTTGAACTAAATGAACCTAAAAGAATGACAAGTATCAACTAAGAACAAAAAAATATGTTAAACGGTTTTATGACAATAAAAATAACGTAGAGTATGTACTACAAGCTAAAAATAATTCGGTAAGTCCTAGCTACCAGATTGCACCAATCTTCCCATCAATCTGGGTTATTGATCAAACAAATATAAAATCGTTAAACCTTTTTTTCTTATTAGATTTTTTCCTACGCTTACACACAAATACCGAGCTAGATTCCAAATTTAATTTATCTAGCTTTTGATCTATATGTCAGTCAGTCGAAAATTGATGACTTTTGAATCTTCACATCTTTATAACCGTTTGAGCTAGCTTCATAAAATTGGTGCTTCTAGTTGTCCTTGCGAATATAAAATACACGTGGTTTCATGTGTTTACGTTAAATGGGTTTTAGCACTGATCTCGATGAATTGCCAATGTTATAACCTGCGCGAAACAAAAGTTATATTTCATGGGCGAAAAACTGGTTTGTGCGCAAGCCAGTTGAAGGTAAACACACCCGGCGACAAACAAACTATCCGCATTATAGGATGAGAATTTGTTGACGGCGTCCTGGTTGTCTGTTCGAAGTACAGTAGCTAATGAGCGTCACGGTCAGACCGCGGACGAAGGGTACGGGATGCCGGTGTTTAACTTTTGCCACGGCTTTTAAGTGCGCATGTTCGTCCACCCATTCATTTGTTTACTGCGCGAGGTCGTAAAAATCCGAAAAATGTTTCTTGCCACTGCGAATCTTAATGTAGGGTATCTAGGGTTTTGAGTTATGGATGGGTCAAAATGTGGCACCAAGAGGTTCGTGTAACGACCTAGAACAAGAGCATTCTTTCTTGATCTACGAAAACTAAACTGATGGACATTCAAACGAAATATTTTAAATTTTAGGTAAAATTTTAAACTCAATTTTCTCAAAGACTACAAAAACTATTCTAGTGCGGTTGTCGGCAAATTTGGACGCAATTATTACCTAGTCTTTTATACAGAGTGGTAGATATAACGTTGTTTTTTTGGGAAATTTTGCTCTTTTGGAACTTTTTTAAAATTTTATAATAATCAAGTAATCATTTGTGACAAACAATTTTGGCAGATTCTTGATATTCCTTGTAAATCTAAAAATATGATGTTTTACTAAAAAGTGACGTTTTAGCGTTGTTACCCTGTATACCACTAAAACACTTTTAGTCCTATAAACTTTTACTGCTAAACTTTTAAAGCAAAGAGCAATTATACCTTATTAATGTTTTAAAAACTTTTATACAGAGTGGACAAAGAAGTACATCTACGTGTAAAAGTTTTTTTTTTCTTTTATGCCATAAACTACAAAATTAGCTTTTATCATAGAGTAAGGAAATTATAAGAGTTATCATGGAATAGCCGATTTAAGGACAGGTCATGCGAAAACTCCCAATATTATTTTATTCGTTTCTCGTTGAAATACCGCCAGATGTCATTTCAGTAAGCTTACGTGTCTCCCCACCGCTGATGTTACACGAGGCGAGACTTCGACCGACGCATTTAAAGTGTAAACTGGAAAAATGACAAGCCTGTCGCAAAAGCGGTACGAAAATTTTGAGCATGCCATGGTTTCTCTTATCGGTAGGTATGTTACCTTATGCTTTTATAAATTTTAAAAGTAAAAATGGTAAACCTGGCAACATGGCAAGAATCAGCAACAAATTGGGAATTCCTCAAAACCCTCAAGTAGTAAATATTGTAAGTTTTGATAAAACCGATTCTGAAATATGAGACAGTTTCCATACATTACGACAATATGTTACGCAAACTGAGCAACGCAAATAACAAAATTAAAAACCGTTACGGTATTTTGATCCCTAGATTCAAAAACTACTTTTGGAATTTATAAAAGTTAATTCTGTAGTTTATGGCATAACAAAAAAACAAGATATATGAGAAAAATTTAGAAAATTTTGAAACATTTACTTTTACACATAGATCTATCCATGTAAAAAGTTTTAAAAACATTTAATTTTAGTTTTTTGCTTAAAACGTCAGAAGCGTTATACAGGGTGATTACGCTAAAATTTAACTTTTTAGTAAAAAAATAATATCTTTAGATTTACAAAGAATATCAAAAATTTTCCAAAATTGTTTGTCAAAAATGATTATCTTATGACTATAAAATTTTTAATATTCAAAAATTTCTATTATTAAAAAAGTTGCAGAACAACTAAATTTCCAAAAACAAAAGTTATATTTAACCACTCTGTATGTAAGTGGTAAGTTTAATCCCAAAGCTGCAATGTAGGCAATCATAAAGACTAATGCGTCCAAATTTGCCAAAAACCGCACTAAAATATTTTTGTAGTCTTTTAAAAAATTAACTTTAAAATTTTACCTAAAATTTAAATTATTATGTTCGAATTTCCAGTAGTTTATTTCACAGCGATAAAAACAACGAAAGAATGCTCTAAGTCTGTTTACACTAAACAAATTTAATAGAGTGGGGTTAGAATGACCATTCGCTCGTCTGGTGTAAATGAACCCTAATATTACTTCCTTTGCTTGAACTTCACTTGACACGCTCCTGCGTGTCTTAATTTTCAAGGTCTCTTGACCCTGATTACAACTGACAAGTCTCTGCTATTATTTCCGTTGACATGACAGCTTGTCAAAATTTTGATTTTTATGGTGGGTATATGGTTAGGTAATCCTATAAAATAAGATATCAATTAAAGCGGGTTTTACACCTGACAAGTAATTGATCAATTAATTGAACAAATGCTTGTTCAAGTGACTTGACGGTTAAAAATTTTCTCAACTTATTTATCAAGTAGCTTGCTCAAGTACTTAAAGAAATTAAAACTTGTCATCAATATTTTTAGGGGCCTTTTAGTAATTAGTTAATAGTTAACATAACTCTAGATAACCATTTGATAAAATTGAAAATAAATTTGACAATAACTTAAGGAGAGTAAAAACATCCAACTTTTCAATTTCTTTATCAAATATTTGACAAAGTAATTGAAAAGTGTTTGGTCAATAACTTGTCAGGTGTAAAGCCCGCTTAAAGGGTATCATTTACGCTTAAGTTTTAGGGGTGAATCAGAACTGTCGCCAGAGAAAGCTCATGGGGAGAAAGTTGCAAAGTAATATTTTTTCGTAAAACGTAAAGACAATTGTAGTTTCACTATAGCCACCCAGAACAATGCTAAATTTTTGGTCATCAGGTTAAACGCTCGCTTCGTGGAATTTATGAAGCGGGTATTCATCGAGTACACACGTAAACAGTACGTATAATTTGCCGCTTCATAAAATCAGCCAGCTTTCAAAATGATGACCAAAAATTTAGCATTGTTCTGGGAGTCTATAGTGAAACTATAATTGTCTATGGTAAAATCAAAAATTGACGTTCAGAGCGTTTTCTGTAAATGACCTAGAGTGTCCAAAATAAGCTCTATATTGTTTCCCAATGACCACCCTGTATAGTGTCAAATACCTACCATAAAAAAGTAAGTTTTATTTTATGTTTAAATATTTAAATTTATAATTAATGTATCCCATAAAGTAAACCCAGGTTTAAGTTTTCTTGAATTAAAATCGCCATTTGAAATAAGAGAGCTAATAAATTTATTTTTAAGAGGCTTGAAGTTTCCGTGTGAATCGTTAAGTTTTCTTAATTAATTATTTGGAAAATTTAAAAGGTACAAATTTGTTTGTCTTGTGCGAGCTAAGGACTAAAAGAAGTGATTGTAATCGTATGTTAGAAAGTAGAATTATTAATCGTTTTTAGAGAGTCTCAAATCTCAAATGAGCTGTTTGTATTTATAAATAAAATATTTTATTTATAAAGGGCTTTTGATTACGTACCTACGTCATGGCCTATGAGTAATTCATATTCATTTGCAAACTCAATCCATTCACCACCAATAATCTTTTTTTTTGGTACATTTAAATCACAGGTTATAAATAAATTATGTATTTTTTTATATCAAGCGGTTTTATTGTTATAAGCTAAAAATAATTTGGTTATTTCTAGCTACCAAATTGTACCAATCTTCTCATTAATCTGGGGTATTGATCAGACAAATAAATTTTTAATTATAAAACCGTTGGGCGTAGCATATCCAAAGTAAATGTTATGATAGAAATGTCAAGTGCGCAACAATTTTATTATTTGTCTGATCAATACCCCAGATTGATTAGAAGATTAATGTGATCTGGTAGCTAGAGCTAATCAATTTATTTAAGTACAAAAAAACCGTTTTACATTAAAAAAATACATAATTTATTTTCAAGCTTTTAGCTTTGTTGTAAGTTGATACTTTGCATTCTATCGAATTAATTTAATGCCTTACTATAATTAACCAGAAGTAACTAACGATTTTATATTGAAGTACTTGTGGAAAATTTGTTATTCGCCATTTTGTGTTGGCGGCCATCTTGGATTTTGTTTTATATAATGAGAGCTATTCTGCGAATCAAGCCTTTTCATTTGATACCCATATTGAGTGTATAGTAAAGTACCTAATATATATTCCGCCATTTTGTATCTTAGATTTATAATTATAAAGAATGTATTATATTGTATTGTCATCCAGATTAAGAACGTGTACCAAATT
Source organism: Listronotus bonariensis (assembly GCA_014170235.1). Lineage (NCBI taxonomy): Eukaryota > Metazoa > Arthropoda > Insecta > Coleoptera > Curculionidae > Listronotus > Listronotus bonariensis. The sequence continues at coordinate 236,623 of JACEGR010000616.1, forward strand.
TAAGATTGATTGGTTGTCAGGAAGGGGGTCAAATTTCAGTGACCAGATTTGACAGATTTCGGTTTTGGCCAGTTTTGGCCAAAAAATCAAGTTTTGACGGCAGTTTTTTGAAAGTTGTCGTGGGCTTGCCTAACTTTGTTTCTCGCGGCAACGCTATCTTAATACCAAAAATATTTAAACTGAGTAAAATGGAATGGTTTTTAAAGGTGAGGCCCTTTTCTTTAACCTTCTAATTTCTTCTAAATTGAACTTTGCTTAAATGTTTTTAAAAATAAATCTTCGTTTATTGTAAGTGGGGACATACATACATTTAATACTAGAAATAAAAATAATTTTAGATTGCCGTTTAATCGACTAGATTGTGGCAAAACTCTCCATATACCTTAGGTTTAAAGATTTTTAATAATCTTCCCTCTTTGTTGAAACAAGATAAAAATCATAAAAGCTTTAAAAAGTCACTACGTCTTTATTTATTAAATAAGTGTTTTTACACTTTACAGGAGTTTTTTAATGAAGGTCATTAATATATGACTAAATAATATTTTGTATAATATTTTGTATAATTATTTGTTATTGCATTTTTACCATACATACATGACGTTTTCCATACATTTTGTAAATGTCTTAAGGAAATAAAAGTATTTTATTTTATTTTATTTTATTTTATTTTATTTTATTTTATTTTATTTTATTTTACTTTTCTTTGTTTTATTTTATTTTATTTTATTTTATTTTATTTTATTTTATCTTTATTTTATTTTATCTTTATCTTATCTTTATTTTATCTTATCTTTACTTTCACTTTATCTTATTTTATTTTATCTTTATTTTATTTTATCTTATTTTATCTTATTTTACTCTTTAATCTTTATCTTTATCTTTATCTTTATCTTATTTTATCTTTATTTTATCTTTATCTTTTATTTTATTTTATTTCATTTTATTTTATTTTATTTTATTTTATTTTATTTTATTTTATTTTATTTTATTTTATTTTATTTTATTTTATTTTATTTTATTTTATTTTATTTTATTTTATTTTATTTTATTTTATTTTATTTTACTTTTATTTACATCAAAAGAAGTATTTAAGAATTGAAACCTTATAAAAATGAGTAAAATGGAATGGTTTTCAAAAAGCGAGGAACTTTTTTTTGATCTTTAAAACTTCCTGATGTAAAAGTGTAAATACGCCCCAAATTTCAGTATTTTAAAGTATTTTATACAACATGAGTTTCGATCCTGGCCGAAACTCGAAGCCATGGCCGAAATTTCGGTTTCGGCCAGAGAACCAGTTTCGGTCGGAATCTACAAATAATAAATAAACAGGTCAAGTTAAGTAAAAACCGTTAAAAAAACGGACATGGTTTTTATGCTTTTTGTTGTATTTTTTTTAAGTTACCTACATTAAAAGAAGATTTATATAGAAGTGATAAGGCTGGGTCGATTATGCATTCTAAGGCCGAAACCCAGATTTGTGCTGGACATATCTGCGGCTTGCTGAGACCAAAAAAATTTTGTCAGACGTAACAATCACCCATAGTGATACTTTTTATGTTTATTTGGATTATTGACTTTACTATATGCGCGAAAAGTTTATGGCCTGTTAAAATTCTTTACTTTGGGACCGGGAAAATGACCCTCTAGGACTCGAAAATAGTTTTTTTCGCGCATAGTGTAAGGTCCAGAATTTAAATGCACAAATGAAAAATATCACTGTTGTGATTGATACGTCTGAAACACGATTTTCCGGCGAATAGGGGGGGTTATTTTTCCAGACCAAAAGAAAATTTCAGTTAGCCGTAGACCTATCAAGCAACAAATCCAGCTTTGGGTTCAGGAATGCACCCTCAACCCCGCCTTATCCAGGAAATCGAATTTTAGGGCTATAGAGGGATCTGGGGACAATTTCAAACGTGTAGGCCATTTCTGAGCTCGGATTCAAATTCTGGAGTCAAAAATACATGGGATTACATACCGGGTGATGCATCGCTAGGCGGGACATAGGAAATCCCATGTAATTTTGCGATGCATCACCCGGTATGTCTGATTCTTGTGTAAAAACTTTAATTTTTTTTTGTTGGGCTGTGTAATTTATACATTTTTAATATAACAGTCGTAGAAAAACATTTTTTCGACATAATTTTAAATACAATTGTCGTATTATAATATATTAACTTAAAATTTAAGCAAGTCACTCTAAAATCAATTGTTTGATTTTAATGTATATATTAATATGCAGGGTGTTTATTTAAAAGCTTTCCACTCAAGTTATCTTCGAAACGAGAGACAGATTTGAGAAAAATCGCCGAAACACGTCAAGATATCTTATTGAGGAGGAACGTTTTTTACAAAAAATTGGACGGCGCCCCTTAACCCCTTAACCACCAGGGCCACCACTCCCAAAATTCTTAAATGAGAAGGCGGGTCGAGTGATACATCATCTTAAAGCTCCTGACGAGTACTTTATAACCCCTAGAATATGAAGTCAATATCATCACCTATTACAAAATGGCGGTACTTTAAAATTACCTAAATACCTGATTTGGATGGCCATATTTCCGAAACTAATAGAGTTAGATGTACCTAATGTGGTGTTTTCTTAAGGCTCTTAAAGGTCTTTTTAATGGTGATACTGGTAGTAATATACAGAGGAGAAGAAAAAGAACATATTTTTATTTAAGAACCCTGTATATTATTTTACCATTAAAAAGATCTTTAAATGAGCTTTAAGAAAATACCACATTAAGTACATCTAACTTTATTAGTTTCGGAAATATGACCATCCAAATCAGGTAATTTAGGTAATTAAAGTACCGCCATTTTGTAATAGGTGAAGATATTGACTTCATATTTTAGGGTTATAAAGTACTCGTCAGGAGCTTTAAAATGATGTATCACTCGACCCGCCTTCTCATTTAAGAATTTTGGGGTGGTGGCCCTGGTGGTTAAGGGGTTAAAGGGGCGCCGTCCAATTTTTTGTAAAAACGTTCCTCCTCAATAAATATCTTGACGTGTTTCGGCGATTTTCTCAAATCTGTCTCGTTTCAAAGATAACTTGAGTGGAAAGTTTTTAAATGAGCACCCTGTATTTGGTAAGCCTACAAAATGATACCAGGTGGTTTAAAAAAATCTAAGATATCCCAATAAAACTGATAGTCGCGAAAGTAAGGCAATTTATCGGCTGTTACATGTTCGTCACCCGGTATAAACCAAAGTACAAAATAAATTGTCTGTTACACAAAAGCTTGTCTTCCTTTTTATAAAACTTCTTGATGTAATGTAATATTCGATATGTATATTTTGCTTATAAAACTCATTCAGATTCAACAGAAAGCTAATTTAAAATTTTCTGTATTTCAGACAGGGTGTTACTTGCACTAAGATTGGCAATTTTGCAGGGATCTCTTCCCAGGTTCTGCGAGCAGGATAATCCTGCTGCCTTTCATAGTTCCTATATATGTCAGGTAAGCTGATTTTGCACATTTATTTTTATTAAAAGAGAATAAATAACTTCTTTAAGGGTTATATACAGTTAGAAGGCCGAAGAAAAGCGAATTTTCAAGAACTTTTTCTGAGAAAACTTTTTAAATTATTGATCTAAAGATTTGTAGACATAATAAGGTATTTTTTAACTGTATTTTTGACTTACATTGGTATTAGTCAAAATATTTATTTGGAGAAAGAAGCTACAGCTGATTTTAAAAATGATGTTTTGCGGTGACCAATATATCTCTGAACTAGATCCTCTAAAATTGAAAAAACCAAACAGATATCGGTTAAGTAATATTTGGTCTAGTAATTAATTAAAAGAATAAGCAAAATAAGTTTTTTTGAAAAAACGGCGGTTTCTTAAAAAAATTGATATTTGACCA